>JAJMAB010000066.1:0-89599 GCA_030564825.1 Ogataea sithepensis | reverse complement strand
AATACAATTTAAGGGGGTGTTTGAATTTTCAGAAGACTTCAAATTGAGTTGTTCACGACCTCTCAAGAAAAATTTTCTGTCTATATAAAGACCCACGAATTCCCAACTTTTATTTTCTTTACCTCACTATGATTATATAATGATTATCTAACAATAAAGTTTTTACTCCTTACAAAATTACAACTTACAAATTTTATTTCTTGATTTCAGTGACGTGGGCGTCGCTTAGATCATGATGTAAGATAGATTCAATCTTTTTTTCTAATTTCTCAGTAACTAATTCATTGGAGGCGGCAAACTCTTTTGTAAGTCTGAATAGATCGGATTGGTTGATTTCCAAAGCAGTGAACCTGTTGCTGACCGAGCCTCTGAAGCGGGCTTCAAAGTCTTCTAGGTTGCGTTTGGTTTCTTCTTTGGTCTCTGCCAATTCTTGTTGTAAACGGGAAATGACTTCGTCCTTTTTTTTATTCTCTTCTTTGAGCCATTGCAATTCTTTCAAAACTTCATCTAAGGATGGTGGCATATGGTTTCTAGTTGAGTTGTTTAAGGTGTCATTGTCCCTGTTTCCATTTTCTAGAGTATTCAGCAGGGGGATTCTTTCTTCAACAATAGTCTCTTCGCCCAGTTTGTTTTCAAAAGCCGTGGCAACCAGAAAATTTCTCTCAAGCACTGCATCTAGGATCCAGTGAATCTTTTCGTTTTTGCTGTGGAGACCTTCCACACCAATGCTGTAACCGTAAGACCGCAAGGTGGGTGCATGTCTGCACAGCCTTAGACTGTGAGAGTCCTTGAATTTGCCATTGGCATATGCCTGGATGTGAGACTCCGAGACGCTGCTGTCGATGACAATCGGGTTCCAGAGTTCTGGTCTTTGATCGGCATCGGCTGAAGTCGCAGAGTTACCTGGCAACAATCCTGGCATATTGGAAACACGGTGGCTTTTGTGGATTGTTGATTCAATCGCCATTGTTTTTCCTTTGACGCGTGAGGTATCTGTTATTCTTTTTCCTGATTGAGACTTTTCTAGTGAAAAATTTTCTGAATTGTTGGTGTTTTCAATTCCCACTTTTTTCTTTTCAAGTTCGTTGAGTTTCCTGGTATATTTTGCTATTGAAATCCCTTGTAGCTTCTACAAATTTGACAATTTGTTTTCAAAGAAAAATTTGTAGAGAAACAAACAAATAAGAAAAATTTGTAGAGAAACAAACAAATAAGAAAAATTTGTAGAGAAACAAACAAATAAGAAAAATTTGTAGAGAAACAAACAAATAAGAAAAATTTGTAGAGAAACAAACAAATAAGAAAATAGTAAGGGCTTGTGCCAAAGGAAGCTGCTGTATTACAACAACCAAATATACTATTAACCTAGTTGCTCAAACACTCAACATTCACGGGTTAATGGTCTAGTGGTATGATTCCTGCTTTGGGTGCAGGAGGCCCTGGGTTCAATTCCCAGTTGACCCCTTTTTTTACCATTTTTTTAAAACTTTTTTTTTGAGTTTCTAACTTCCCATTTAAACCTGACCTAAGTTATTTTTTTCACTCTAAGAGTAAACTTTATCTTTTTTTGTCTGGGGGAAAACCTAAACTGTGTAATATTTGTTACCTTTAAAGATTTTGTTTTTCTCTCCGTTTTAAAATGTCTTTGTCTACAATTGGAAGATAGATATTCGAAAGTCAGATTGTTGATCATTTACCGTTTTCTGCTGTGGAAATCTCCGTGGCTTTCAAAAAAGATCAATTTACAAATGAACGCTTCGTAGCCCAAGACCAGACATATGCTGCCAGCTAAAGCTTTAGGAACTGCCTTTCGGGGTTGTCAAAAGAGAAAAGTTGTGTGAGGTGGGTTAGCCCGAACTATAAAGTACTATAGGATGAGATGTGAATCCTGAAAAGACAGACAACCCATAGATTCGCAGACATGCTGTCGAAAAGTACACTCAGAAAACATGATATCAACAACTTCAAAGTAGATTTCAAAGATTTGCTAAATACCAGCTGATCTTCTCTTTTTCAGGAGTAGCTATCTGCAGGGGAAACAATCGAGTGGCATAGAAACTTTCAACATCAAATAGTATGTTGAACCTGGTAGAATGGGCACTCCATGTCTTATTTATACCTCAAGTGTTACCAACAAAAAATGTGCTGCACTTGTCTTCTTAGTGAATAATTGAATAACAGTTACTCAAAATTTCTCTGCCTATAAGAGGTAAAACAACCATCCAAAGTAGAAGTAATGATTCCATAACCGTTCCAGTAAAGAAAGCGAGTTGGTTGCCATCCGTCAGCGATTTTTGTTGGAGAAATTCAAGGAACCAATCACAAACTGATAAAATTATTCCAATACCAACGTAGTTTTAAAGTAACAGAAGGTACCTTGCCCGAAAGAAACAAGGGAAAGAGATACAGTCGATGAAGGCAGGTTGGGCAGGTGCCGGTTAGTATAAGTGGCAAGTGATAATTATAAAGCCTGTTGATATCTTCCACATAGTTAAGCGCTAACAAAATTTATCGTCAGCCATTATATATATTTACCCATTCGTTCTCTATAATAATCATCTTCTGTCCAACTTGATTTCACCTACTGTATAAGTTCAAGCTCTAAAAACAACAACATGTAACAACCAGATATCCTGATGAGCGCATGAGAGAATAGCGGAAAACGATATCCGAATAATAATTCTTTTCTCAATTCAGATAGAAAATTTTACACGCGACTTATTACATAATACATTAGTCACTTATTTTTGTTTTTCGTTTGCTTTGTTTATGTTTTTGGGAGGGAAGGCAAGGACCTCAGACCTGGAGCCACAAGGGGTCGCCACGTCTAACGTGTCGGGCTTCCTGTCGATTGACTTTTTTCTAATTGCTGCTCCAGCACCGCACCATATTTGGCCAAGAAGTCACTTATTTTGTCGCTTATTCAATCATGTTCTCCTTGACTGTGAAATCGTTGGCCGAAAGGCTATCCCTGCTTTCAATCCAGCATACTCGTTCCATCTCTTCCACTTCTCCAGTTCTAAAGGCCGCAGCCAAGAAGGCTTCAAAGGCTAAGAAGACCAAGACCGTCAAGAAGGCTCCACCAAAGCCAAAGAAGAAGGTTCCAACTCCAAAAGAACTTGAAAAACCTAAGAGAGTTTCATCTCCATACACTCTCTTTATCCAGGAGAAGTTTGCTTCTGCAAAGGGAACCAACAACGCCTTACCTGCCAAAGAAGCAATGAAGACTTATGCACACGAGTGGGCCAAGATTGCAGAGTCAGAGAAGGAAACTTACAAAGCTGTCTATGAAAAGAACTTGGCACAATACACCAAAGATTTCTCAGCTTGGAGAGAGAAGTACAAGAAGAAGCCAAATGCATGGGTCAATTTCTACTCTCAGAACTATGAAAAGAGTCCAGGTGCAGGCTTGGAACATTCCGTTTCAGAGATGAAGAGAATCTCTAACTTATGGAAGCAACTGACCGCTACAGAGAAGAAGGAGTACGAATCAAAATAATGGAGCCACAAAACCTCCATAGGTACCTAGCTCTCAGTATCCTGTATTGTTTTTCTTTTTATTATTGCTCTACAAGGCAAGATATTTGAACCAGATGGATGATCTTATTTTTATTTCTCTGATTGCCTCTAGTAGAGATTTTTTGGTTGTATGATATACTTTCTTTGAAGACCAACGTCATAGCTTATGCACATTTGCTTTTTGCTGTTAGGTCCCGGACTGCTGTTTATACTTTTGAAAGAAAAGTTGTTTTTGTCTCTTTGATTTATTATTGTTACCAAGGATACATATCTATTCCGTTTATATCTTTACCTTTGTAATTTTTTATACGTCTTTTACCACTTTTTGTTGTTAACGCTCAAATTTTATGTGTGAGAATTCAGGTAGTTTAAATGCTGAAGAAATATGCCGGTTTGACATGTGCCCGTAAGATGGATTTCAATTTTGCGACTTGCATAGTACCAAGTGCCTGTTTTGACCTATTATGAAGGGCTATAGCAGGTAAGTAAAATATATAAGTAAGAGGTGAGCAAATAATTCGAACCGTTCTTATCAAGCTAGCAGAGAGTTTGGGCACAAATCTCGTCATCGACCTCGCCAGTACCCAAAGCAGGAAGGTAATTTCCTTATCACTACTCAAAGACTCATCATAGCATGTTATTTGTGTTGTAGAAGGTGTGAACAAGTGCCAACATGTGGAACCACAACTGATCCAGTAAGAAAGTGCAAGCACCGCCCGAGTCATAGCCAGTTAAGAGTTGTCTGGACTCCGTTCACGTTGACAGTACATCCACAAGAGTCGATCGACGCACAACAGCGCCGGCCCGCGGAGACGATCGCCTATCCCGGCACAGCTTCTAGGCAGATTTGCCATATCATGTGTACGTGTTATTGCACATATATATGCTCTCTGTTCTTTCCTTATCAGTATTCACACTCCAAGGGATTTTCAATTGCAAAGAGTTTCACCAGAAGAGAGAATCACGATGAATTTCTTGAATCTTCTGTACGTTCTTTTGTCAGTGAACCTGATTGCTGCGTTGCCAGTTCCAGTTCCAGTTTCCGATGACCCTCAAGTTACACACAAGGTGACTTTCGAAGTCCAACAAGGGGACACGATCTTGGGTAACTTGACTTTAGGTTTGTTTGGTACGGTGGCCCCAAAGACGGTGGCTAATTTCTACGAGTTGGCTCAAACAAAGTACAAGGGCACAATTTTCCACAGAGTTATTAGAGACTTCATGATCCAAGGTGGTGATTTTGAAAACAGTGACGGTACTGGAGGTTACTCCATCTACGGCAAGGAGAAAGGGTCCCTGCCTGACGAAACATTTGAGTTGAAGCATGATAAAATCGGGAGATTGGCCATGGCTAACTCGGGTAAGGATACTGGTGGTTCCCAATTCTACATCACGAGCGTCATCACCAATTGGTTGGACGGTAAACACGTTGTCTTTGGTCAGCTCTTGGAAGGTTTTGACACATTGTCGTTGATCGAGACTACGGATACAAATAAGGCTAACAACAGACCAACCAAAGATGTTGTCATTGTCCGAGTGTCAGTTGACGAAGAGAAGGGTGCTTCGAGCAACGGCAAGTCGGAAAAGATAGCTGACCCGGAAACCGAATTTGATCAAAAGGACAGCCTGGATACGAAGGATGCTCTAGTTGTGACAGGTACCACCAATAGAGATCCAAAAAATGCCAAGGAAGAAGTGAAACCGGCCGCTGAAATTGCTGACGATGTCGAAGCTGCAACTACTACCGCTTCACCAACGTCAGAAACTGCTGCTGAAGTTGCCAAGGATACCGAGGATGCCGCGGCAGCTGCATCTTCTTCTTCTCCAGACGAGAAGTCTTCCACTTACGGATCTTCTTGGAATCCGTTTGGCAAGACTCCTGAAGAGATTGATGCCGAAAAGCAACACGAACAGAAGGAGAAGGAGTTTGATACCTCGAAGGGGCATTTGCTAGCCATTCCAATATTGCTGGTGGCTCTTCTATCTATTTATGCTGCTGTTAAGTTCAGAAAAGTCATAGCTTACAACATCAGAGGTCCAAGATACAGAAGACTCTGATCCTGTATATTTCAGACACTACTGAATTTTTTTTCTTTTCACCATAATCCGCTTGTAATTTGCCTTTTTTTTTTCACTCAACTAATTCGAAATAATATTGGATAAAATTTTTTGGATATTTCCTTTAGCTTTGTTAGTTTTTGTTACCATATATATACGTACACAAGTGCTTTTAATGCTTCTTGCTTAAAGTGCATCCCCCACCCCCGCTATTTTGTTAAATGAATATTTTATAACTTATAACGTTAGTTATAGAATGTATTTTATTTAAAGATGATCTAAGTATAATTGTTCATGGATAGTATTCACGGAATAGACTATATAAGATATAGAGAGTCCTGAATGACAGTGTGGATAAGTCTGTCGGTTGATCTCTCAACAACCTAAAGACCACTGTTTTCAGTCCTAAGACGCCTCTTTTAAGAAGATGGACTCCTAAAGTAGTAGATAACGGAAAAGAAACAATTAAAAGATCCGAAGTAATTAAGAATACTTGGTTTGTTCGCAGAACCAACGTTGATAAGCGTCAATAGACACCTATAGTCGTTACATAACTATTATATATATCATTCACTCGAACCTTCGTTGTTATTTATTTATTTATTTATTTATTTTTGGTTTTAAGAACCATTAACAAAGCTAAAGAAGACATTCTCTCTCGTAAATGTATAGCGATGGTTTCAGCAAAACACACAGTTGGATGTCTTTTTTGAAGCTACTGAAATCTGAGTTCTGGACTGCAGACTTCAACATGAGACTGTATTTTGCTGGGTTAGTGACGAAATCTTTCACCAACTGCAAGGCAACATCCTTTCTTACGCCCGCATACCCTTGTATAACGTCCACCTTCAGCCACTCACAACCGGTCAACGACGGCAACTTCTCACTGTCTTCTGGAACTTCTCCATCTTTGTCAAAGTCGGTTATGACGTAGTTGAAAGTGTACCATATCTCGTTATTGTTGGCTTGCAACTTTTCGAGATCCTCAGTCTTGTCGTAGACAACGTGCAAATTCTCTTTCCCTTGGATATCATCTCCAATTTGACCAAACAATGATGCACCAGTCATACAAGTTGGCACGTCCATGTGCACCACAACATCGTCACCAAAAGATCCAGCAGAAGACTCGTAGATCATTAAGTTCACTGACGATAAGGCTGCGCCACCTGGATAATTGAAACTCGACAAGTACCCTAGCACTATGGAGGCACCAAGGTTTGCAAGACACAGAACTGTCACGACAAACGCTATCAGCTTTCCAGTTAGACCTTTACCTGTCTTTGTTGCTGTTACTTTAGCGACGTAAGCTGAAGCAGCCATAGTCAAACCTGGCACAGCATAGATAATAAACCTCCACTCTTTATGCGGTAGGATAGACATGACGACGATGTACAACACAGATGATATTGAAACGCAACGCATGGTCCCAACTCCATAGTTGACAAGATCGATAGGCAATCCTAAAATGACAAGCGCCAAAAGAACTGGATTCATGAAGAGCTTTGGAAGGTACTTGGTGAAATAAGCATAGAAAGGTTCGGTACCCCAGTTGTCCGATTTTCTTTCGATGACGTTGTATATAAACGATTCAATTTCAGGTAAGGTGCTGGTTTTCCAGAAATAAGAGTCGATGTACGAAGTTAAGACCAGACCGGACAACGCACCAACGGCAGCGTACGGCAAAAATCTTCGTATTCTGGTGATTCTATTGTATAGACAAACCAAGAACAGGATCCCTGCTAAGAATAGAACTTCGATCCGGAACACAACACCTGCAAAGATCATAAAGACCAACCCGTACTCGATACTTCCCGAGACAATTCTGGAGATGGCAAAGTTGACAAGTGGTAATACGATAAAGTTAGGCAAGGATCTACTGGAGTAGTAAACGATATGGAACTGAGTGAACTGTATGAGGCCAAACCATATACCGATAGTATCGGTGTTCAAATCGCAAGCGTCGGAAACCTCGTCCTTCAGGTCGATTAGAGCCAACCAATTAAACACCCCAATGATCAACCTAGCAACAAATTGCAAGTCCAATGTGGTAATGTTATAGAGAACCCGACAAGATGACGTGAATAACGGCAATTGAAGCAATCGGTCCGCGTACTTGTGGATCATTGAAGTGAACGGTCTCATTACAGCTGAGATCGTCACGGCTCCTACAAAAGTTCTCTTGACAACCCCTGGGAATTCGTTGTGGTCATAGCTAGAAATGTCGTCCAATCCATGCTTCAAGAGGTCGTAGACAGCTTGCAAGTTGAAGGATTCCTCCACTTTTGTGTAAGGTGACAAGACCAAATGGAAAACAATGCAGATCAAGAGCAGAAGATCTAACGCTCTCAAGATGAACCACTTCATAGTAACGAAACAGAGTAAGACAACTAAAGAAGGTGCAAAAACAGAGACGTTGATGTAGCGGAAGTTCTTGGATAGATGTGGAGCAGCAATTAACGGAGAGGTTAATCGGAAGACATGGTTATAATAAAGTAACCTGCATGCCAACCAGCTTGTCTCCGGTTACCACCTTCCATTTTGGCTCTCGGAGAAAAAAAAAAGAGGTCACGTGATTCTATTTTTGTGTTTGATTTTTTCTTTTTTTTTTTTCTTTTTCATTCATCGATTCATCAATGATCATGATCTTTTAATATAACTGCTGACTATACGAAGACAAAGCTATCTTTTTAAAATATCTGGTAGCTGATACGTACACACAATGGACGACGAAGAATGGATTCCAGACTTGGTTTCTGAGGAGACCGAACAGGTCAAGTTTACCAAAGCTCTACCGAGTGAGATAGGGGTCTATAGACAAGAAGCTGGTCTATCAGAAGAGACTGTGACCAAAAAGGTGCCAGTCACCATCATAACAGGATATTTGGGTTCAGGAAAATCAACTCTATTGGATTACATTGCAAAAAAGGGAGACAGAAAGCTAGCCGTCATATTGAACGAGTTTGGTGATTCTGCAGAGATTGAAAAGTCGCTCACAGTGACAGGGAAGGGTGAACAGGATGCCTATGAAGAGTGGCTCGATCTCGGTAATGGATGTCTCTGCTGCTCCGTGAAGGATAATGGGGTGGCAGCCATTGAGAGGTTGGTGGCGAAAAGAGAGGGGTTTGATCACATCTTGTTGGAGACGACTGGGCTAGCCGACCCTGCTCCTATAGCCACCATGTTCTGGTTGGATGACGCACTATCGTCGAACGTGTACATCGATGGCGTGGTTACCGTGTTGGATGCTGAGCATATAGAGAGATGCTTGGACGACGTTGGTGGCGGACACTTCCATGGTGGTGAATCAGAAGGGCAGACGACGGATACAGATGTCACTATTGCACACTTGCAGATTGCCATGGCCGACTGTATTTTGCTAAACAAAATCGATAGAGTGGAAGACGACCTTGCAAAAGTGAAGGCAATTGAGGATAGAGTGAAGAGCATTAATGCGATAGCACCTATATACCGCACCAAGTTTGGAGATGTCAACTTGGACGATATATTGGATTTGCACGCTTACGAGAATAGAAACATAGAGAGCATAGCCAGAGTGAATACTGAGTTCCACGATGCTAGAGTCACCACGTTAACCATAAATTTTCAGAAGTTGGACTCGGAGCTTTTCGACAAATTTGAAAAGTTTTTGCAATACATATTATGGAGAGAAGAGGAGGATGGCGAGGATAACGAGATCCATAGAACTAAAGGGTTGGTGTTTGTTGACGATACGTACAAGGTGATCCAAGGTGTCAGAAAGACCTACGATGCTTATGATGGACAGGATAACGTTTCTGAATTAGCATTGACTAATAGCAAATTGGTTTTGATTGGCAAAAATCTCAAGTACGATCACTTGAAGGAAAAGTTTGAGGATATTGTGGGAATACCCGTCTTAGAATAATGCTTATAAAGATTAATGAAGTATGAAAAATAAATTTTTAATGGAATGTAATGTAGTAGTTTCTGTACCCTATAAGAAGAAGTAATTCCACCTAAGTTTTCTTTTAGGGAAACGTCCATCGAGGTTAGGTAGATGGAGAAAGAATACTGATATGCAATGAAAAGTCAAATTTTGTTCATTTTTACACAGTCAGGGGATAGACCGCCGTCGGAACTGTAAAATGATTGAATTATGTTGTTTACTTTAAGAAAAGTAAAATTATCAAAAGGTTCCGAACGCTCTGGGTTTGCTTGGAAGGATAGATACATGTTCATCCAAGAAGACGATCAGCTACCCATTATTGAATGATTATAACATCACAATTGCAATTTGTAACTTCCAGAACTTCTCATTTGTGATTAAGAGAGTCCAGAACAAAAAAAGAAAAGTCAAATTAACCTTAGCTGATACCGGTTTTCCGTTAAACAACCACCGCCTTCACCAACAATCATATCACAGAAACATAAACCCCTAAAACATCCAATTACTAAGTGGATTCAATTCTGATCGTATCTTAGCTGCAGCTGCACTTTAGAGACGGTTACAAAGTATACATGATCTAGGTACAAAGGCAGGAACCGTTTCTCGAGTGGAAAATGGATGGTTTGTATTGATTCCAATAAAACACTAAATAAGATTCATTAATCGAAACCCATCGTCCGTGCTGTTAATTGTCATTCTTGACCAATAATGCAATTATAGCGAAACCGAAATTGGAAAGAGAAAATCAAAGCATTCAATTACTCGTTGAAAGGCCACTCAAGCACGCGTGTTGTAGTTCCTTGACGACGTTACATTGTCTCAATTAAGCCCTTAAAAAGAAGTGTGAAATAACATCCAATATTAGAAGGACTAATAATCAATTAACACTCTGATACAATCACCTTTGGATGCACACTCCACATAATATCTTTGATATAGGTGACAACAGTTATATCCATAAAGGAACGCTCCATAAACTTGATTGCACAGTTAATTATCAGCAAATTTTGAACGTTTATCTTCTCAAGGGTAGCATTCTTTAACTCTACCAACTTCCTGTTATGTTTCTGTGAAATCGTCGATTTAGGAAAAGCTGTTGAAGATCGACCAGTCGGTTCTGTAGGCCTTTTCTTAGGATTCACATCTACTTCACTTCCCTTGTATTATATTAAGGTCCCACCAAATCAACACTAGCAGTCCATTCTAATGCTATCATTTAGATTGCAAACAAGTTAGCAACATGTGCATTGTCTAAGGAAAGTCCATTCACAGAACAAAGCGAGCTCGTAAACGTATTTACATTCTCCTGACAAACAAAGTTGTCTTGTTCTAGGCTCACATTGTCCATCCAAAAATCAACTAAATCATTAGCCAAGACTGTTAACCAGTCGCCAATGGAATGAGTCTGTGACAGCCGATGCAAAATGTTGTGAGATGAACAAGCAACAATTGTTCCAATGATATAGGCATTCAACTGTCAATCTTCAAGACAAAACGAACGTAAAAATTATAGTCACAAACAAGGACAGCATGAAAGTAAACAACGTAGTCATGGTCTTGCACAGTTTACTTGCTTTCAGTGAGCAAGCAAGTAAATTGACTATCTATGAGTAAGATCGATACGGTAAGACCAAATCCTTCAAAATAACAAGAAACCTTAAAGAAACTAACCATTTCTGTCTTTTTAAAACAGATAATTCCCTTCATTACGAAAAAAGCATCCAGAATATATCATCAGAAGTAGTGCATATTCATAGACGGTTATCGACTTGCTGTTATTCACGAGTGTGACATTGGGCGATGTCTGAGGAAATCATAATGACACACACAATTAAAAGAATAATGGGAGTATATCAGAACCATCCAAAGCTACGGAAAGACCAGAACCCAGTGTTTTTGTTGTCGTTGTTGTTGATGGAAAGTTGAAACCGGCGCAAGTTCAACGGCCATTCTCAGGCGGTGTCTGAAAGCACAGAAGTTCCACGGCGGTGCAAGCTGGCGCTGGCGCTGATGATGATGATGATGATGATGATGAAATTGATTTATTATCATGGTGGTTCAGCCCGTTTATGAGAGCAAACACCGCTATAGAAATATACATATACATATATGAAATATATATCCACTCCAAAAGCCAACATTAGCAGGCACACACCTAACATAGCTTATACATATGTTGCTATATAACCGACAACAGCACGTCCCCAGAAGATGCTCATAGAGACCACCAATGGCCTGCGCCATGAGGGGCACCATGACCGATCAACTCGGACTCCATGATGCCTACTCCATCTATACCACCGTTTAAACCCACAATCGTCTAAAAACCACACCCTGAAGTGTGAACACCATTGCAGGAAAGGTATGGAACCATTTCTGATTATGGAGCGTGTGCCGCTCAAATTGACCCCACATTCTTTTCACTTCACATGTGATTCTGGTAGGTTGGTTATAAATTATAAGAACATTACTATTTCCGCCTCTCTCAGTCCACTTATAACCTTTAGAAGTATCTTCAGAGAATAACACATAGCAAAAAACATGGAAACTATCAGGGCAGAAAACTTCAAGGTTTACGATTTGGGCAACGGGGTTGCCCATTTGCAGATCGACAGAAAGAGAACCTTCAACTCGTTTGATGAAAAGACATGGTTGGAGTACGAATCGTTACTTTTAAAATTGAACCTTTTAAAAGAGGTTAAGATCATTTTGGTTTCTGGTGCAGGAGATACATTTTCCTCTGGATTGGATGTCAAATCGATCGTTACTAAATTCCATGAGTTTGAAAACAATAAGGAAAAGTTTTTAAAATTCTTAAAAGTCGTTCAAAGATGCATATCTGCTCCTTTAAGAATCGATAAGCCTACGATTGGTATTATCCACGGGACCAAAAATTATGGATTGGCACTTCACCTCTTGTGTTGCTTCAGCATGCGGGTGTTCACTGAAGATGCCACGTTTTCACTCAAGGAGATCCAACTGGGGTTGTTGCCTGACATGGGCGTGCTCGAAAGAGTAGCAAAGCAAACGCAGAACATTTCGTTGTTGATGAGGTTATCCATGACGAGTGAATCTTTTGGAATTGAAGAAATGTTGGAGCTGGGACTAGTTTCGAAGAAAGATGTGGTTATTGACTACCAGCAAGCGTATGAGAGGGCGTTAGGTCTGGCGGAGCAGATAACGAAGTTCAACGGTTGGTGTATTAACGGGGTTAAGAGATCGATCGAGGAAGTCGTGGAAGATGACGTCCCTGTGTCAAAAGCAATGGGTCATGTGATCGAATTGAATGCTATGAACTTTATGACAAGTGATTTTGTGGCCTTTAAAGGAAACAAAAGGGGTAAAATCTCGAAGTTATAAGTGTGGCATACCATGCTTTCACTTCTATCTTTCCTTTTAAATAGTATGAAATGATAAGTAAGTTTGTGAGGAACCGATTGTTTCGAAATGAAAAAAGAAAACTAAAGGAAAGTAACCAGTAACAGCAACGTATCCACAGATTCACAGTTGACAGCTAAACCGAGAACTTTGGATAGTAAGTCAATTCGAAATTTAATCACTATTTTCTAGCATGGCCTAAGAGAAATCAAAGCTTTTTCCGTGCACAAACATACGTACAATTCTACGCTTGAAGGCAAGTGTTAGAGGTTTACACTCAAAAGTCACAGCTCGTATTGTAGATATCTTAGAAAAGGAAAACGACATAAATTCAACATCGGTAATGCTAATTTAGAAAGATCGGAATCTTTCGGGAACCAATAACAAAATGACTACGCGCAGGAATATTGTCGGACAATGTTGAAGTTACTAAGATTTTTATATCTGATGACATTTTATGACACATCAAAGACAGCTAGACACTTCAAGCATTTCGACAGATAAGTCTAACAGGCATCAAACTTCCTTGAATGGTTCAACAACACACTGTACCATTCCCTAAATGAACCAAACCAATGCCCTTGATTGAGCCAGGAATACTTATGACAGATACATGTTGCGTATAATAAGTATTGTTCAACTTACACCAATACTACACGAATGGTTTCCAAATGCCAACTTTTGGGTACAATGGTGCTGTGTATTGAAGATATTATGATCCTTGTCACTGTTTTGTCTACTATGACGACCGCCCGACGATTTATAATATGTAGAATTCGCAAACATGCAAAACATGCCGCATTCGAGATCCAAGTTACCACTGTGATATGCAGAATTAAGTATAAAAGTATGCAATTCCAATTCCGATCCTCAAGTTTCGACGACTTGATCGTTATTTTAGCAATTTCAAGTATTGATTTGCATAATATTGGTGAGTTTGTCCTTGTATATTATTCATAGCAAAGTTATTAAATAGTTTATATAGAAGGGAGTATCTATTTTATTATGGATAATCGTTACGAAGTTCAACAAAGGAACCTTATTGCTGGGTCACGGGCCAATATAGTTACTTGTTACAATTAGAAACTGTACTCAAAGTCTCGAAACTTCAGAAGTACCTCAATTCGAAAAGGACAGAGATTACCTAATATCATAAATAAGACAATAACGAGTGCAAGGGCGCAGAGTCAAAAAAATTTGAATTGAAGTGATATCGAAAGCGCGGGCGCGGAGCCCAGGGGCGAGTTGCGCCGACAGCCGCCAGCAGCACAGGACATGGCACAGGGAGCAGGCGGGACTAGTGGCCCACTAGGGAAAATTCCGAGATAAGAAAGATGATGCGCGGTGAGGTGGTTCTTCCACCATCAACGGTTCACAAACACTTTCTTCTCTATATATATATATATATATATTTGTGTATTTAGACCCTTCTTTCCTGGTACATTGTATTCAGTTTTTCATGTTCAGTCAACTCTACATCAAATACATCTAATAACGAGCGATCATGAGAGTCCTGGATGCAAAATTGAGTATCGGTATTGCGGTCTCGATACCTGTGTTGTATGCTGCAATCAATCTACTTCTAAACAAGAGCAAATCATCATCGGTGAAGAATAAAGTAGTTGCTGAGCACCAAAATGTTAGCAAAGAGGACGAAGAGAATGACAACAAATACACTGAATTCGGACAAGTCATTGAACCTCTCATGCTCACACCAGAGATGGTGAACAATGGGTATCAGGATCGGATGTACATGCCATTACGATACCCACAAAACCAAACGATGTCGCTTTGTAAGATGGATATGAACTTTTGGGGTATGATGGATCATACGTACGTTGCATGGCAAAAGGATCGTAGCCGGTACTTCGATCAATTCGACCCTGTGAAGCTAACCACGACGAACAAGTTCTTCAAGAGAATGCCTGGATACGAGGCCGAGTTTACTGAACTGATGGAGTTTGTTGTCGATCATTATACCAACAGATTCCCATTGTTGTTTAGTAGAACCGAGGAAAACCCACGGGTTGTGGAGAACAAGTTGACTGGTGAATTTATTGATATGGATAAAGAAGACCCTTTGGCCGTGTGCGTTAGGATCTCGATGGAGGATTTCTACGTGGTTCAGAAGGACGACCAAGGGCAGTTCCTATGTATTGGTACTGCAGTCAGTTACGGTGGTGGAGGTTTCCCAATTGTGCCTATTGTGGGTGAACCGATGGATTCTATTCACAAAAAAGTTCCATACTACGAGTCAAAGTTGAAGTTCAGTATGAACAAGTGGTTCGACAGGTTCGAAGATCCAGCGGAGCGGGTCTCTTGGCACGTTGTCTGGGATAACGAATTGCATTGCAGTGACTTGTATCCAAAGGCTAGATCGTTGACGCACGAAGAGTTGGAAGAGTACTGTTCTAAGATCCCATTCGAGGAATTCAAGATCAGAATGGAGAGACAGACGTTGTTGAAGTTGCCTAAGACGAAAGCCATTCTGTTTGCCAACCATCCCTTGTTTGTTGACATTGCAAAGGAGACGAAAGACGAACCCATGGCACCTTCGATCCTATTGAAAGTCATGTATGAGGCACCTGAGTTGATCATCAAGTCGAAACATTACGAGGCTATCAGGGACCACTTGAAGCCGTTCTTAGAGGAGATGATCGACTACCAGGTAGACAAGAAGATGATATCTAGGGAGGACAAAGTGAGAACTACTTCTAGCTACCCTTACGCTTCGTGGGTGAGCGATGCTAAGAACTGGAGTCTGGAACGTGGATTTGTGAACCCCTATCTCAAATAATTACGATCTGTATAGCGGCAATAAAGTTATATATATATATATGTATATGAAACAATCCCGATCAAAACGGCAGCTAAAAGCTAATAAGCGATAAATATATATAAGCAAAGCAGCAAATGACAGGCAACGGAAACGGGCTGACACCGTATCTCCGACCGCCGGCCCCTCCAGCATCCCGCAGCGGCTAAAATGCATCGGCGCTCCCCACATTTTTGGACCCCGCTATTTTTACTTTTTTTATGCTTTTTGTGCTTTTTGTGCTTTTTCGCTTATACGCTTGCGGTTTGGGCACATTTCCTTCGATGAGGGACACTGCCGGTGTTTGAGCAACCGCCCCCACATTGTCCGTTTTGTTGCCTGTGGTCGGATTTGTTCCTGTTTGATGACTTCCGTTGCGGATTTGTGAGTAGTGTGGAGATTCACAGCATGCGCTGCTTTCTTGTCATCAACAGCATATAAAGGGAGACATGCATCCTTGTCTTCTTAGTCATGGGGTGGCCCTTATGGATTAATAACTATCCACAATTAGTAATTGACTTACTAAAATCATCAAAGGCTAAAGAAAAAAAAAAGCACAAAAAAGGAAGCACACAGAACCAACATAGCAACGATGGAGACGATAAACACAAACTTCCTGACGAGACTCAACGACTTGGAAGTTCACGACGTGAAGATGGCACTCGAAGACCACTGGGGTTTGATCCTCGTGACATTGATTGCCATCAGCTTTCTATCAACAAGGTTTAACCACTTGAGTGACTTGCCTGGTCCTGAGTTAGCCAAATACACCAAGTTCTGGCGTGTCTGGGATGTGATAAACGGTGAAGCCCAATGGACCCACATCAAGTTGCACAGAAAGATGCTTAAGCAAGGTAAAGGTGAGTTTGTCCGTATTGGACCTAACCATGTCTCTGTCGGTGATCCTAAAGCTGTGCCTGTCATCTACGGTTTAAAGAAGAAGTTTGAAAAGACTGCGTTCTATCCTATCCAATGTATCACATGGCACAAGAAGCCTGAATTGAATCTATTTTCGATCACAGATGAAGATTATCACAGACAACAGATGAAGTTGGTTGGTACTGCGTACACCATGTCGTCATTGTTGGAGATGGAGCATGCCGTTGACGGTTGCACCAAGTTGATGATGGAAAAGTTTGATGCTATGGCTGGTAAAGTGTTTGATTTCGGACTATGGTTGCAATTCTATGCTTTTGACGTTGTCGGTGAGATCACTTTCAATTCTAAGCTTGGATTCTTGGAAACTGGTGACGATATAGACGCGATGATCACTACGATCCGTGGCGTTTTGAAGTATTCGTCCATAATTGGTGAAGTGCCTGAATTGCACCCATTCTTGTTGGGTAATCCTATCTTACCATACATCATCCCATCGATGCAGACTTGGGATAAAGTGTTGCAGTTCACTTTGAAAGCTGTTAACGAGAGAACCACTTTGAAGAGAGACGGTGAGTTGACCACTAACGGTGTCAACGAGGGTAAAGACATGTTGACCAAGTGGTGTAATAATAAAGTTGACGAGAAGATGACTACCAGAGACATCATTGTTCACCTATCTACCAACGTGTTTGCCGGTTCAGATACGACTGCTATTGCATTGAGAGCCATCATCTACTTTTTGTTGAAGGATCCTGTTAGACTCGCCAAGGCCAGAAAGGAGTTGGACAACGCTTACTATGCTGGTAAATTGAGCGAGTTCATCCAGTACAAGGAGACACAAGAGCACTTGCCTTATGTTAGTGCATGTATCCAAGAAGGTATGAGAATGCACCCATCGGTTGGTTTGTTGTTGGAGAGACACGTTCCTAAAGGTGGTATGACAATCTCCGGTCGCTTCTTCAAAGAGAACACGATTGTGGGAATCAACGCCTGGGTGTTGCAACATGACGAGCGTGTGTTTGAGAACCCTGACGATTTCATTCCAGAACGGTGGATTGAGAGTAGCCCTGAGAAGTTGAAGCAGATGGAGAAGTCGATGTTCATCTTTGGGTTCGGTGCTAGATCATGCGTTGGTAAGAACGTCTCCTTGATGGAGATGTCCAAGATTGTGCCTCAGTTGTTGTTGCATTACAATATTGAGTTTGCAACACCTGGCCAAGAATGGAGTTGTTCCAACGAATGGTTTGTGCAACAGACTGGTCTCGATTGTATCTTGACCAGGAGAAGATAGTGGTAATCTTCCTCTTTTATTTTTTTTCTTTTTTAAAAATCTAAATTCTTCAGTTTTTTTTTTTTTTTTTTTATAATTTGATTGATTGGTTATTCGACTGTTCTTTGTTATTTATTTATATATACTTATGTTGTCTGTCTGCTGTTTATGTGTAAGTTTTTCCATTTACCTGCGTCTATTACAATTGGTACGGCTACCATTTCCAGCCAACAAACACCACTTATAGTGCTTACGTAAGAAACAACAATTCTACTTTGTGTCAGTCGCTCACACCGCCCCGGTGCCCCTGGTAGTCAACGACAACAGTACGTGCCTATTAAAATACCACTAACAATTTTTATTTTGTTGATTCTTCTATCGAGCACAGTATACTCGTACATGCAGATGTACTAATTATTGAGCTTGTGATATATAGTCGCAGCAAGTCTCACGTTGTTTTGTCGCAGAGTATTACAGTCTTTTTTCTAATGCACGGCTCTGTTACGTAAAAACTGTTGTTTGCGTGAGAGTTCTACCTTTTCTCTGGCGAAACTGCTTTTGTGTTTAATGACGAGCATTTTTCCTTTCAACTTACTGTCAATCTAAAAAATTGACTTCATATTCAAGAATTATCTTTGTCGATATATTAATATATAGAGAAAGTTAGTTTAAACTGGTAAAGATATTTGATGGAGTATAGGGTCAAAACTTGCGTGAAAAGCTAATTATTTGGTAAAAAATTCAATTCTCTAAACAAAAGGACTATTCTTATAGAGGAAAAGAGCCGCTCTTACGTAACATAGCTGTTAATTAGTATACTTTGCGACAAAACATCATGAGACTTGCCGCGACTATATATATATATATAATTTACATAAATTATAATATATGGCATATACGTGCTATCTAACAGCTCCTAAGCTCTGTAGATCGCACTTGTCCAAAATTCTTAAAATAGCAAATAATAAATGTTTGTACATGAAAAAGAGCTATCATGTGTGCAATAAAAAATTAAGTCGCAGATCGATCGCGTGGTGTGGTTCCTAAAATGCTAAAATTATATAATATATTAAGAATTTGAATAACAATTAATTTTTACTATATATATATATATATATCGATTGATCTCAACCAACAATAGGAGTCCGTAAGGTAACATGAACGTTTAATATATATATCTCGTACCTACACATAAAATTCGTTCGACCAACAGGGTCTATTGGACGATCGAACGTTCAAAATGATATATAATATATATATATATATTATAGGTTAAGAGCTTGTGGATCAAGCGTTTTATGAGAGAATCGCAGGTAAATGATCCCGGATGCCCGTTCAATAGTAAGGTGGGGAAAGTGGTGGGGTGGGGAGCGGGACGAATGGTTTGGATTGTTATACGGACCATTTATCTGGAATCAGCAGTTTTCGATCGAGTTGAATTATTTTGGTATTTATATATATATATACAGCCGATGAAGGCAGGTTGGGCAGGTGTCGGTTAGTATAAGTGGCTAGTTATATATAATTATAAAACTTGTTGATCTCTCCCCTATAGTTAAGCTCCAACAAAATTTATCGTGAGCTATTATATTTACCGTTCGTTCTCTATAATAATCATCTTCTGTCCAACTTGATTTCACGGCTTATATATATGCATGATATATCCATGCACCTCGTCCTCTCCAATCGCGGGTAATTTAAAATATTTTGCCCGGTTGGTATAAGTTGTTGCTGACGGCTATTGTGAGTCAAACAAAAGAACATGCAGACAATTTGAACGAATTGATTGCTTAAAGGTTTTTTTTTTAAAGAGAAGGCCCGCAATTAAAATATTTCACAGCTTCGATATATAGAAGCCATGTGTGCAATATAAAATTTCTTATTTTAAGTTGTATAGACATCAATATCTACACACATATATATATATATATATTATATTATATGTCCATCATCATATATTTACACGGCGTCTTGGAAAAAATCTTGTTTGCGGCAGTACGGAAAGAAAGCAGCAAAAGGGAAGACAGAATTCCAGGTGACGAGAAAAAAGAGAATACTCCAGCCACAGATCCAAGCAAAAGCCCCGAATGAACAAACTCCAAAGTTTCGGAAATAATTTATTTATATATAAATATATATAGATTGACATTCCGCAATTAATCACCGTGTTTCCGTTAATTTTATATAATATATTATAATTTATATAAAACAAATTGTAGATCCTATATAATTCGAAGATTGAAATCTACACCATTGATCTACCCTTCTCTTCTGTTTCTCCGAAACAGAAAAGCCTTCCAATTGACTGAAGAAAAAAAGCCCAACAGACAAATTATTTTTAGTGAGATCTATGATAATTTTTCACTTCCCCAGGCTGTGAAAGCGAACATTTAGGGCTTGTAAATACAATATGCAACATTTACATGCTATATCAATTTAAACAAAAAAAAAAAAAAAACACAAAATTCGACACGAGGCCAGTTCTGACGAATGTTAAAAGAAATAGGTTAATGGACTAACCTGTACAGATGTTAGGGTGATGAATTATTATATCATCGCTTTTTAGCAGAGAAATTCAGGGAAATTGGCAGAAAATGTATATGAAAGGGATTTGTTTGTTTGCCATTTTCTGTTTTTCGCTTTGCGATGGTTATAGACGGGTCTAAAAGAGAAAAACGTACCATATAGGGGCCGAAAGAGGAAAACAGCATAACTGATGACGGGGGATTAAAATCTATATACCTAATATATATATATATATATATATATTTAATATGAAGACATATATATGCAATTTACAACTGCAAGATGACATCATATGAGGAAACTGGGAGGCTGAAAAAGGTATAGGGCCATATATCTTTGACGATCTCTTTCTTGGAATGCATTAGGTGTGTGAGATCTAGCATATATATATCGATCGATCATTTAACGTATTGATCGAGAGATAATTGTCACGATCCAGTGAAACTGACTTGAAGTTCGTGTATATATATATATATATATATATACTATATGGAACCAATGAATAACTCACAATAGTCGTCGTACATCGATCTACATGAATCCTTTAATCTACATGGATCCTTTAATTTGCGGTAATCCGGCAATTTAATGTTTATGAATTCTGCTTAGCATCTCGAACAGAAATTTGCATCTTCCACCTGCATTTTTCAGAAGATAGTTTACAGAATTCTGGCATATACATGGGTACGTGTTTTTCTCTACAGATCTCAATTTCAAGATTCACAATCAGCGGGAAAGGGGTGCCAATATCAGATCGAGCGTATAGCGTATACATGTGCTAAGAATTTCTAGGACATGCAAGCGCTATAATATATATTATATATAAATTAATATATCTATATATATAATATATAAGAATCGGGGGTGGTTGTTAGAAAAAAAAAGCGGAGAATTGACATTCATCAATATTAGCGAAGTAACGGTGATAAGCAAATAGCTATCAAGGAATTGAAACTGTTTATAGGTTGTAATAGGGGTTTAACAGCGATCAAACTGTTAGTTTAAAATAAGGGAGCCGTTGCTATACATGTTTAATGAAAATTGTATAAAATTTTTCGAAAAATTTGAAGGCATTCATATATATATATATATATATATAGACCTTCAACAAAAAAAACTTTATAGTACAAAATTACACGACTTATATATATATATAGCTCTGAAAAAAAACTGTAACGGATCGAGTGATCAAACCATTCCTATTGTCCTATAAGGCTGCTGCGCGCAGGCACTGATTGTTTTGGCGTTGTTGAGTTGCATTAACAAAATCGACATGCAGCTTTTTTTTTTGAAACAATTTTTTTTTTGTTATTTGGGGGACGGATCTGGCTAACTGCAGAGTTCGGGTGGCTGCCTGGTTGGGGCATGGCTGGAGTATATGGCCGCTACAGTTGGACGTCGTACGGGCCACTGGGTGAATGAATGCATGCGCCTACTTTGCACCGCCGTGAAAGCTATGTCCTACAGGCTTCAGGGCACAGGATAATATCCCGTGGTATCCCACTGGACACCGCTCTCCGGCCAGCAAAGTATCCACATGTGCTATACCGCCAGCCATGAGGCCATATAGCTATTATAATATATTATTTTGTAAAACAATTAATTGATACAATCGTTTTTTTTTTTTTTAAATCACCCGATTCCTCTTGTTTAAAAGTTCCAACCGTCGATCTAGGCCTATAAAGTTTTTCTTTTGAATCTGAATTCGATTCGCTACAGAAATTCGTGCCTCATACTAATTGCGGGAACACGAGTCCAGGATCCAGGCCCTGGCCCTGGCTTGGGTCCCTGGGACCTGACAGTGAGGCTGGTGCTCCTTTCTCGAACATCCATGTAGTTCCAACTTCCAGCCCCTGATAGAAGATCACTTGACACGGAAAAAGACAAAAGTCCTATATATAATGTATATATTATGCGCAGTTTACTTGCTGTTGCCATCGCCGTATTGGCGATATAGCTCGTTGCTGCTGTTTGCAACTTTTGGGTGCCGGTGCTGCTGCCGTTAGCCATGAACGTATTAATATTTCTTCTCCTTCTACGAATTAATCTGAGACAGAATTAAGAGCAATTATAATATATATATATATATATATGGCTTTTTAGTCCATCGCATATCTTGTAAATTCGAATTTTCAATTTTTAATTTAGCTTAATATAGAGTTCAACCTTCGGAATTATCACATGAAGCTGATCATATTGCCCGCCTGAATAGTTTCCTTCCTTAGCGTGCGAAGGAGATCGGCCCAGAAAGGTATAGCAATAGGAATTTGGGAGGGAGCCAGGTGCCGAGTCCTTTGGCTTGCAGTCCGTCGTACGCACGGCAGTTTTGACGCTTGACCTCATCGTCATCGTGGCTTGGACGTGAGAGAGGCTCTGCAGCGAGCGCTACTCTTAATTATAACATGATAAAAAGTTTGGTGAACTCCACTAGTATACAGGTTTGGGTGGGTGTCTGCAGCATTAGCTGTCGGTGTCCCCCACGAAATTAGACACAGAAATATCAGTTTAGATTTAAAGTTCACCAATTCTGGCTATATGTATATATACATATACTGTAAATCATAACGGGGCAGCAGTCTGGTAGCTGGATTAAAGGTAGTTAGTGGTGGCCGTGGGCTACTCGGCACTGGCTGCCTCCGATTGCCTGCCCAACCCGTGCGAGAGAGGGAATTTCCAATTCAGCGCATGAGTCTTAATTATATATATACAGTCAATGAAGGCAGGTTGGGCAAGTGTCGGTTAGTCTAAGTGGCTAGTGATAATTATAAAACCTGTTGATATCTCCTCCCATAAATAAGCGCTAACAAAATTTATCGTCAGCCATTATATTTACCGTTTGTTCTCTATAATTGTCATCTTCTGTCCAACTTGATTTCACCTACTGTATATATATATATATATAAAAGCGGAACCAGATTCCATGATTCTTGATGCAAGAGCGGACCGTAGTTCTCTTTGGTTCGTTCCCGTTCATGCATCTGATGTACTTTAACGATCAATCAATTTCTCGATCCAAACTGTCTGATAGACATGTATAATATATTAATTGGCAATTCGTATTATAGGGGAGACACCCAGAAGCGACGTCACAGGGGTGGAGTACAGTATCCAATTTATTGTATGCCATCGATCGACAACAAATGCACGATTCAAAATTTTTGGGAGAACAGAACACCAATTGAAGGATCGATCCTGGATTATATATTATATATCTGCCAAGGTTGAAACATTTTTTAACGCAGGCAGACGAGATGATGATGGCGAACAAGCCCCAAGATGAGCTGTAGCCGATTAAACTGCGGAACAGTAACCCGAATAGGGAAGAAATCAGCGCTAGTTTTACATGTATATATATATATGTTTATATATACATCGATCTGTATAAGTCATCTAGCTCTAAGCTAGAATGCACACTCACATATATATATATATAGTCGATGAAAGCAGGTTTTATAATTATCACTAGCTACTTATGCTTACCGACATCTGCCCAACCTGCCTTCATAGATTGTATATAATATATATATTATATATATTTATAGATCGATCGATATAATAAGCAATCGAGGTAGCAACGAAGAGACCCACCTAATCATCCACCATTCAAGAGAAGCAATTCAAGCGGAGGTACCGTACCGTGCGAGCGCCCAGCATGTGACACCGCCTTTGCTTCCTGCGATCCACATGAGCCACCGCCGCCGCTGATCGCATATAGTGCGCTGTTGACCGGATTTGTTGGCTGTGCGGCTAATCAGCGTTCACCTGATTCTGCACAGCCAACATGCTGTGCCATACCGCCCCGTTTGAAATACCGTGGAAGACCTCATATTGTGCAGCTGTCTGGCCTCCACGTCTCAATGTCCATCGAAACTCTTCTGGTGCATAGCATACATGCCTGGTATGCTTTAAACCTAGAATCCTCATTATTAGAGACTCTTGTTTCTTACAACGTTGTATTTTTTTTTTTTTTCAAATTCAATATATATCTCATATATATATATATATATATATTGTATAGACATCTATATAACATTATCGTTCTTATAGCTGATATATATATATATATATATATCTACAGCTATATATAGATCTATACGTTGGCAATCATCCGTTCTAATTCGTCCACCCATCTTGTAAAAGCTCAACGTTTCTTTCTCCTTTTTTTCTGCTTCCTATTCAACTTTGTTGTTCCTTTCTGGAAAAACGGGTCCCAAGAAAAAACGTTACCCATGAAGCTGGTAGAATTTCCCAACTCTCCATTGCCATAATTAAGATCACCAACTCAACTCATCAACCACATTTAAGTTCATTCATTAAATCCTTATATGCTTGATTCCTTTAACTACATAGACAACCACCATTTCTGCTATACATATACATATAATCTAATTTTACTTATACATCACCTGTTTGCTACGCCTCAAATTTCTATAGTTATTTACAATTCAGCATAACCACTACTACTACTTCTACACCAGGATATATTTAATTAATTGTGCTTCAGATACACATAAAACAAAACAATCAACCAAAACAGATTATTCACACAGCAGTAGTAGCAACAACAATATTTTTTCACACAGCTAGCAAATGTCCCAGACAGTGGATTCAACAAAAGCAACCGGTATCAGCAGCCCTCCTCCAAACAACCACAATGAGGGGAAAGATACAGATAGTAGCGACCATTCAACATCTCCCGAATACAACCAACTGTCAGAAGCTCCAAAAAAAAAAGATAAAAGGTTTAGAAGGTCGTACAACTGTGGACCTTGTAAAAGACACAAGATCAAATGTGACATGCAGTTCCCTTGTGGAAATTGTAAGCGTTACAGAAGAGAAGCGCAATGTGAAGCAAATCCACCACATCCACCTACCGAAGATCAACTGAAAGTTAAGCAAGAGAGAAAGCGCAAACAGTTTGAGAAGATGACGAAGAAGTCTTTGGAAGATATTGCCCGTGCAAATCCGTTGCTCATCAACTCGTTTCTACAACCACAACAACAACATCCTAATCTGCCGCAATCTCAACATCCACCTCCTCCTCATATGGTTATCCACTCACAAACAGGTATGGTGACTCCAAATCCAACAATATACCCTGTTTATAGCCATGGTTCGCCTCTGTATCCACCTGGAATACCAAATGGGTTACATCCAGGTCCACCTCCGTTGGGAAACCAACCAGCGATTTATTCACACCCACATCATCACCCTGGACCACCACAACCACAGCAGCCTTTCTTTATGTACCCAGTAGCACCCCCACCACCACCACCACCACCACCACCACCTCACCCTCCAATGGTGCATCATCCATCGCCTCCTGCACCTCCAAATTCCCAAGTTTACTACACGAACGAATATAACTACAGACAACATCAAATCCCGGTGCCACCACATCGCCATTCGCATCCACCGACTTTACTTCGGCCTTCCTCTTTTCCTTTACATCCAAGCCAACGACAACCACCACTACCCCAACAGCAGCAGATTGTGCTACCAAATTCAAGTACCAAAAGTTCATATAGTTCGTCATACCAAACGATACCTTTAAATGAGAGGGACTACCGTATACAGACAGCAGAGCCCGTAAGGCAGGACAGTTTAAATTCGAGTACGAGCCCACACACAGCAACGGCCACGCCACCAGAACAGGTGATCATCCCACCAATTAAAAGCAATCCGAAGTTGATGAAGAAGAACAATCTGATCAGTTCTAAAGTATCCAGTATCAAGGTGCCATCGTTGGCTGAAACGATAGGTGGGACCCCAGACTTGACGTCGTCCTCATCTTCAGGGTCGTCGTCATCATCATCAGCTTCGTCCGTTATGATACCTCCCGTCCAAAGCGGTGGTCGGATGAAGTATTCGTTTTCTTCTTTGAACAGCGTTCCCCTGTTAGGCGGGAGCAGTGGTCAGTTAGCAAGGCCAGTGGCGTCTATGCCTGATCCGTTGACGAAGCCCGGGAAGCCATTCAATTACCCCAGAGAGTCTGTTGATAACAGTAGGGATATTCGTCAATAATGGGAGAAGAAAGACCTTTGATATTACTACAACAGTGATTTATAGATATTTCTCTGTATATTTTTGTTTTATTTTATTCTTTTTTTTTGACAAGCTATAGATGCTACGAAGCAATGGAATCGATGGTGGTGTTGGACCACCAGAGCAAGAACGATTTAAACAATTCGAATCGATTCAATCCCATTGCACCTGTTTTTTTTTTTTTTTGTTTTCAATTTTTAAATGTAGCTAGCTCATCCAAAACATCCATTTATTTCTTTACAATGTATATTTTCGTTTGTCTATCGTTTGTTTGCTAGTTTATTTTCTCTAATTTCTCTATTTTATATATTGTATCCTTTGGTTTTATTTGCTTTCCTTTATTGTTCTAGCTTTGTTTGTTTTTGTATTTATAGTCAAAGTCATATTACGCCGTTGCTTTCCAGTATTATTCCCTGTGCCATTATATATTTAGATTATCCTGCCAAGATAGATGTCATCAGTTTAGAGATGATTGACTGCTCAAATGATATATTTTGTCTTTTATGTATAATTGAGAGCTGAAGTTTTCCAAGTTTTGGAGTAACAAAAGTTATTTGTTCTCATTGCTATAATTCATCAATAAAACCTTGTTATTGTTCAAAAAGTTGCCAAGCAGCCCATAAACAATCAACAAGAGATGGTATTGTAGGACACATCTCTAGGCAATGAATCAACAACAAAAACTTAAACACAAGGAAGCTTTCGGTTTGGCTGCTTCCAAATATATGGACGAATTTTGAATAGAGAGAGAGACCAAAAAATATCACCAGCGTGGCCGGTGGCTGCCGGATCCAAGCCATACACATATCCATGCCCTTACCACATCGACCGGCCTTTCGAGTATTAAATTTTTTTTTTTGTTTTTTTTTTTTGGGCCTAGAAAAACAGTTGTGGCCTGTCCTATTTTTCTTGTGAGGAAAAAATTCGTATATATATATATATATATATATATATTCCAGGTGACTTACATCTTGACGATTATAGTTTTTCCCTTGCGTTATGGTTTTTTAACTATAGGTTGCTCTTCTTAAAGAAGCAGCAGCTACTATACAAGATAAAAAAAAGCAAACGACGCTCTTTAGTGCCAGTACCGCGTGAACCTCTAGCAGTTTAAAGAAATCAGCCCACCAGTTTGTTTTGAAGACACGGAAGAAAAGAAACATTTCCACGATAGTTTCTTTTCTATGGTTGATGTGATGAATTGTTTGAATAGCAGGATTAACTAGAGGTATGAGCATACAAGACCTGGAATCAGCGGGGTGGTAATTATATGTATTAGGTTATCAAGGGTCTCTACCACTACCACTAGGGTTAATCAACTTTCACAATCACCAAATTGGCCGTATATTGTCATCTAGTGAGGTTCAAAGAATTGAGCAGAAATAATTTCAATGGCTAACATAGACTTGTCTGTGTTGAAAAATACAAGATCTAGAGTGAAGTATGCCATTGTGCACTTGCTACCATTTCTTATTTCCTCTGTCCCCCCCCTTGTCAACGTGTCAAATTAAACGCCAAATGGGAAGAAGGATTTAGTTATACGGAAGACAAAACAGAAAGACCAACTTTCGATTTGGATTAAGATTCAAGAAATTAGAACCGTCTTAATGCACAATGAAGGGAGATTATATATATATATATATATACATGTCATGACTCAACATGTCGTGGCTTTAAATTAACCTTCGACTCTTTTCTTTTTTTTCTTCGTTTGTTATACTTAAAGTTAAGGTTGTTAAAAGCTTAAAAAAGGGGCGCCAGCGAATTGTTTGGCAGAAATTGGAACATGACCGCTAACATTACATGAAATTTGACTACGATGATCATATATATCATGATTAAACGTTTCATCATACGTGCATGTATACACTAAAGATATACTCTATAAAACCGTCCTGTCTATCAACTCCATCACCTTTGCGATATCTTTTCTAGGGATTAGGAACCATTCCCTATGAACGCCATTATTCCCCGACCTACCATTGTTACCTTTAGGTTTTGGTACTGTCTTGCCATCTTTAAAGCAAGCATCGCAGTACAATTTACCGAACCCGTACTTCTCTCTCAACAATCTATGTATAAGTTGCTCAGATTTATAAGCGGATGTTTTACAATAGAAACCTTGTAGTTCGTAGTTATAGTTTCTATATTTTTTTTTACCTATGCCCAATTTGGTAGATTTTTCATCATTCAAATTCATGTGCTTGAACAAAGTAATTAGCGACTTGAACTTATCTGAACTGATTATATCGTTCACAGAGTTGGGTCCAATGAGTACGAAATCTTTCGAGCATTGATCTTTCCACTGTTGTAACCTTTTCAATACAGGTTGTGTGGTGAAGCCAACTTTCAATAGGATGTGATGCTTTGGTTCGAACTGCTCCGTAGTGTCGTAACCTATCTGGGATCGATCCAATCGGGGCGGTGCACGGCGTAACCATTTCTCGGTGCTTGGTCGGGATAAGATCAAGTGTGCCATCGTGAAGATGTAGACGTGACCTGGTCTGTCTTTGTGAAGCACAGTGTGGGGCGTGTCTACTACTACCGAGGGTAGTAGTGAATGTGATGTTCGTGGTTTAGAAGAAGAAGTGGTGGTGGTGGTGGTAATTGGGTTCATGGCGTTCGGGGATTGTTTGATGTGGTAAGAGCAGTAGCCTAAGACGTTTGTCCGATCTTTGAGCACGATCTTACACCGTTCACCTTTCTTTGTGATCCCCTGGCATTGTGGCATCATGAGACAAGGTCAATGCAAGGTAGATGGAAGAAGAGACACTGGCAAACCCCGAAAGGACTCGATGTTTACACTTTGATCACCGTTTGGGGTAAATGAAAAAATGATGGAAGAATAAAAAAAAAAAAAAAAATAAAATCCGTGTACGGATGTATTAAAAATTTTAAAATTGTTAGCATCTGCAGCATTTCTTTCCTTCTCCGTTTTGAGATCATGCCTGGCTTTTTTTGTCTTCCCCTTTGTTTTGTTTTAGGTTGGTTTTCTTGGGGGCCTTTCAAGTGCAATTGCCAACTAGATATATATATACAGTCACCATCAATGGACTTGCATTTGGATAAAGACAACCTAGTGGTTGTCCTTACTACTGCCTCGGAGACCGGGGTGGAACGTGGAGTGAACCAGCAAGTTGCCGAGTCCCAATTGAAGCAATGGGAGTCTGTGAAAGGGTACCACTTCTTGTTGCAATCGATCTACCGTGACACAAGCCTTTCGTTGCAGATCAGATGGCTTGCCATCATATGTCTTAAGAACGGAGTGGACAAGTACTGGAGGTCCACTAGAATCAATGCCATTTCAAAAGAGGAAAAATTCGAGATTCGTAAGAACTTGTTTTCACAGTTGGACGAATCGAACAACCAGTTGACGATCCAGAATGCACACAGTGTGGCCAAGATTTGCCGGTTTGATTTTCCGCATGAGTGGAGTACGGTTTTCGAAGACATTGCGAGCATATTGGAGTCTAGTAATAACAACATGGTTCGTGTGCACAACTGTTTGATCATATTGAATCAGATCTTGAAAGTGTTGGCAACGGTTCGTATTGGGAGAGCCAGAGTGGCGATGCAATCGAAAGTTCCTATTGTATTACCGCACCTTTTCAAGTACCACCACCTTTTTTTCCAAAGGTGGACAAATACATTTGATGTGGCAACGATGGAGGTTGGGTACATGTGTTTGAAGAACATACGGAGGTCGATTGTGGACGGGTACGACTATCCACATAGGGATCAGTTGGTGATCGACGTTTTCAAGAGTTCTTTGGACAACTTCCAGAAGTTGTTGATATTGCACGAATCATCGAAGGTGGATTTCTTGGAGAGGTACATCAAGTGTTACATCAAGCTTTATTTCAACTTGGCGAGCGAGAACCCAACGTCGTTTATCTTGATGCCTAATTCTAAGGAGATTCTCATTACGTTGTTGTCGTTGTTGGAGAACAAGGCATCGGAAATCTATAACAGCAGCGAGGACAACGACTTTTGGGAACAGATGGCTATCAAATCGATGCTAATTTTGAAAAAGTTAACGACTTTTGCGTACAAGAGAGGTGCGATGTTACTGAAGCAGAGGAACGACAAAGCGGAGATAGCGAAGGCCACGAAGATTTTGACCGACGAATTCTTCACACAATCTTTGATAGAGAACATAGTGAACATGATAATCACGTGGTACTTGAAGTTGAAACCTTCGGACTTGGAGAGTTGGTCTTTGGAACCTGAAGAGTGGGTGAACGAAGAGTTGCAGTTGAGTTGGGAGTACCAGATCCGTCCGTGTTCCGAAAACTACTTCCAAGATTTGTCGACTTTTTTCAAAGATTTCTTGTCGCCTTTTATATTGAACAAGATCGAGACCAACCTTGCTAACAGCAGTGGTAACGGTGACATTCTGAACACCGATGCGATCTTGTCCGTTTTCCAGTTGAGTGCGAACGCAATATACGAAAGTTGCAGCTTTGACCAGTTGTACCAGAACTGTTTTTTACCCGAGGCGCTGAAGGATTCGCCTATGCAGAACAAGATCATCAAGAGACGGATTTGTTTGATTGTTTCCGAATGGTTGGCGATCCAGTGTTCGAAAAGTACCCGGATCTCGGTGTACAACATGCTAATCGACATGTTGCAGACGAAACCCATCAACGATAAGGTTGTGAAGTTGACTGCTTTGCAAACGTTGCAACATTTAGTGGACGATTGGGAGTTTCGGAAGTATGATTTTGAACCTTATTTGAACGCCACAGTGAAGTCGATCTTGATTCTGTTGGAAGAGTTGGAGTTGACCGAATCGAAGATGTTTGTTTTGAAAGTGCTTTCCATTTTGATCGAGCGGACGAATCCATTGGTTTCTCAGGAGGTGTTGGTGGACGTTATGTCGATCGTGCCTCGTATGTGGGAATCTTCTAATGGGTCTAACGAGAAGATCATCAAGAACTCTTTGTTGCGGGTGTTGAAGTTTGTTACTGTGTCGTTGAACTGTCACTCCGACAAGATCCATTCGATCGTGTTGCCGTTGATCCCATTGTGTTGCGATTCGCAATCGGAGTATTACTCTTTGCTATGCGAGGATGGGTTTGAGCTTTGGGGGGAGGTTTTGAAGCAGTTACCGTTGTCGGTCCCCTCTTTGCCCGAGGTGTTGGTTACGAACTTTCCTCTTGTTGTGAAAGGTTTACTCGATTGGACCGAAGTGTTGAGTTTGGTGTTGCAGTTGGTGCGGTCGTATGCTTTGCTCGATGGGAAGTTGTTTGCTGGGGAGCAAGGGTTGGAAATTTTCAAGATTGTGGGTGGGTACCTGAACACGATGCGGGACGATTCTATCTACATCACTTCGTCGATTGTGGAAGTGTTAGTTTTACAACAAGAAGTTGCGGAATCTGCAGTGGTTGCGAACTTGGTTGAGAGTGGGTTGTTTAACGAACTTTTGGTGTACGTGACTAGGGAATCTCAATTACCAAACTGTGAGGTGAAGATAAGTTTACCGTTGTTACGGTTAATTTACAAGGATGCCTCTGTATTTTTGAAGTTGTTGCAACTGATTTCTGACAAGGAGACGAATTTAGCGATGCGGTTGAACAAGCTAATGGATTCGATGGTGGGTGCGTTGAAGTTGGTGACCGATGCCAAAGTACGTAAGTTGTACCTGTTAGCGATGCTATCTTTCTACGATCCGTCGATTGTGGTTGCTTATAAATCTCAAGATATGGCATTGATTGGAGATGATATTGAGTACTTGTTGATGAACAAGTCTGATGCAGAAGGGGTGAGTTTTGTTGTGTGTCGGAACTTCAACAGGGTGATGTTCTTGGTGACGCATTTTTTGGAGGAATTGCAAGAGGATGGAGTGAGTGGTGATTGTGCTGCGTACCATAAGCCTACGTCGTACGATGACGATGGGTTGCAGTTGATTCAAAGCGAGGTTGGAATGGATGACGAGGATAACGAGTACGCTAGGGAGTTCATGGTTCCGCACTCGGCTGAGCAGTTGAGGTACAATGCGTTGGTGATGGAGAAAGATCCGGTTCATTGGGTTAACTTGAAGTCGTTGGTGAAGTACAAGTTACGGATGTTGGCTGAAGGAGGTGTTGGTGAGTATGGGGCGTTGGTTGGGTCTGTTGATTCGGAGACGTTGGAGCAGTTGGAGTCGATTGTGAATAAATAAAGAATGTGTAGTTTGCATGTATTATTAATATAAACCAAGAAATATATATACATATACATATACTTATGCATGATCTACTCCGGGTCAAATTCGTGTATTTTTTTTAAAAAATTCTTTTAAAGGACAATAAAAAAGGAACTATAGACAGTTTGAATAGTAACAAATAAACAACAACAAAAAAAAAAGGTTATAATAAAACAAAAAGTGGAAACAAAAAAGAAAAAAAAAGAAAGAAACATTCAGTGAAAATAAAAAAATAAGTAAAGTAAAAACAAAAAGGAGAGAGAGAGAAGTGGGGGGAGGAGGTTATTAAGGCAGAGCAGAGCAGACAACTTGCGATCGATCGACAGTATAACTGGAGTACACAAACAACAACTCTCTTATCATTATTTGTTTTGTCACATCTTTTTTCTTTTTTTTTTTTCCTTTTTCCTTTTTCCTTTGGTTGAATTAATGGAAGGTGATGGAATCTCTTTTGTCTGTTTTTTTTTTTAGTATCATCAACAAACAAACGTGTATATAGAAAAGTAAAACAAAAAAGAAAAAAAAAAGTCAAAAACAAAATAAAACAAAACAAAACAAATACAAAAAATGGTAGTAAATTTTTTTTTTTAAAAAAAGGAAATAATAGTAAAGGGAAAAGAGATTTGTACAACGTGGTGATCGAGAGGACGTGTCGTTATGGCATACTGGAGAATGACAAAATCAGAGGGCAAAAACAAACAAAAACAAAAACAAAAAATAAAAAGGAAGAATCAAAAAAGAAAAGAAAAAAAAATAACAGAGATTAGATTAAATTAGTGAGGGGGCAAAAGGGGGAAGGAGACGATGGATATCGGAATCCAACAAGCGATCAACAACAAGTGGGAATGGACAAACAAAACAAAACAAAACAAATAATATAAAACGAAAATGGAATGGAATGAAATTAAATTCGCTTCGTTTTTTTTTTTTTTCCCTTTTTTTAAAGGTACTGAGCTCTGATCTGGTTGGCCATCAAGCGTTCGTTGTCCGGCAAGATGTCGATCTGTTGTGGTGTCAACTTCAACACTTGAACGATCAATCCTGCCTCTTGTTCGTTGGAAATCGTCAGTAGTTTCGAAAGGGTCGAAGGTGGTAAGTCCAACCATGTAGGATCGATCTGTTTGTTCGACAAAGTTGGAGGTTGTATTTGTTGTTGATGATGATGATGAGGTTGGCCATGGTTCGAGATGTCGGTTAGATGGAGAGGAACGGTGCTGCCTACTCCTCCTCCCAAGGACGCGGTTGAAGATGGCGAAGGTGAGTTTGTTGTATGTGGGGCGAGTGAGCTTGGAGACGGTGTCTGTTGTGCTGCTGGTGGAGGTGGAGGAGGAGGTGCCGATGTCGAGTTGAAAGTTGCGTACGGTTGTTGTTGTTGTTGGGATGCAGATGTTGAAGAAGGTTGGGACGACTGAGGACCAGAAGCAGAAGGAGTTTGGAACTGCTGCTGTTGTTGTTGTTGTTGTTGTTGTTGCATGGACTGGTTGATCACGTCCAAGTCGATGATGCCCATCAACAACAACGACTGGGCAGCAGCAACGGCCAACTTTGGGTTCTCATGCAAGATCTTGGCAGCTTCTTGGTAGTTAGGGGTAGGTCCCGAAAGGATCATCTTCAATTTTGCCAACAACTCGATCAATATACCTGGAGGTATGGAAGATAAAGTCTCGGAGACTTTGTCCTTTGCGTAGATATTCTGGTGCGATTGTTGTGGCAGAGGTAAGTACTGGGATGCCATCGACAAGTTGGTAGGTATGGGATGTTGCTGCTGCTGCTGCTGCTGTTGTTGTTGCCTGCTGAACTGTTGGACGATGGTGGAGATTTGGTTCATGTCCATACCGTTGGAGATCATCTGGTGCACCATCTGTTGCAGTTGCGGATTTGCAGTAAGCAACGACATGAGATCCGAGTTGTTGGATATCTGGTTGTTGTTGTTGTTGTTGCTGCTGCTGCTGCTGCCGTTGAATCTGTTGTTGTTGCTACCGTTAGAAGAGCTGTTGACACCGCCTGCAGGGTTGTTGGAGTTGCTGCTGCTGCTGCTGCTGTTGTTGTTGTTGTTGTTACTGTTGTTACTGGAGTTGCTGTTGTTGCTTTGGTAGGTGTTGTACTGAGGAGGCAAGTTTGGGTTGGCAATGAGCATCTCCTGAGGTAGGATCACATTGGAAGGTAGGTAAGCTCTGTTCAACTGGAGTTCTGGTTTCTGGCCCGGAACAGGGTTTCTCAAGCCTTCTTTGGACAATTCGATTCTCAACTTCTTACGTCCTTCGATCTTGATCTTGGAAAGGATGGACAAAGCTCTTGTAGCGGAATCCGGGGTTGAATATTCGACAAAACAGAAACCTTTGTTTTTGGAGGCGTTGTCCATCATGCAACGGACGTCAACGACAGGGCCGGATCCACAGACGACCGATTTGATGATCTCGACGTCCCAGTTGTAAGGGATGGCACCTAGGTATAGCACACAGGAACTGTTGTTGGAAACAGACGACGAGTTGTTGGAGGAAGGAATCATCGTTTTGAAAAAGAACACAAAAAAGAGAAGATGATATTAAATAAAAAAACAGACAAAAAATGCGGGTTGGGGGATAGGTGTATATGAATTTGTATTTATATATGTATGAATGTATGTATGTATGGATGTTTGTATGTATGTATGTATGCAGGTATGCGTATAAGGGAATATACTTTCAGATGTGATCTATGAGACGGTGTGAGTGTATAGATTATAAGGACGACCGATGTATAGTAAGTAAGTAACCTGTGTGGAGTAATGAGGTGGGGTAGGAAGGATGTAGAGACGGAGAGAAGAGAGGGAAGGGAAGGGAAAGGAAGGGAAGTTAGTAGAGTAGGCTTGAAGTAAGAGAAGCACGTGAGGAGGGAAGGGGAATAGAATGAAGAGGGAGGAGGAAGAGTGGGAGAGAGCAGGGGAGAAGGTGAAGCAGGTGAAGAAGGTGAAGAAGGTGGTGGTGATGATGAATACGACGGCTGCCATTTGTGAGAGACGAATCGACGGCCGGAGAAACGAAATTATAATTTTTTTTTTTTTTTTTCGCGGAGAAATTTTTTTTTTTTTTTTTTTTTGGGTGAAAAATTTTTTTTTTTTTTTTTTTGTGTGGTGGGTGTTTGTGTGGTTATATCAGTGGTTATGTCAGCTGTGACGTTTTATTTGTCTTGTTTGTACACTATATATACTATATACTATATACTTGTACACTTACTTCTAACTAAGGTATATGCCATACTTCCTCTTGATCTCCAGGTACAACCCCTGCTGCTCAGCAGGCACCTGCGTCCGTATGTCCTCCTCGCTGATGTTGCAGATCGCCTTGATCGCCTCCAACTGCTGCGGGTCCAGACTCTGCAATTCTGCCGTAACACTGCTACTACTACTACTACCACCACCACCACCACCTTCGCCGTACTCTTCTTCTGGCGGTGTTTCACCCCCGTCTTGCTCTTTGTTTGATTGTCCACCAACATGCACAGGTGTCTCCTCTCTTTTTGGAGTGTCCGCTTGTAGTTCAAGACCACCATCGGTAAGGTCCTTCTGTACATCTTCACCTTCCATCAAGATCTTCTTAACATCTTCTGGACCAGTAATACCCATCATCATGGTGGCCTGCACCAAAGCGAATATCAACTGTGGGTTCTTCTCGAACAGGATCTCCATCAATTCCGGGTAACTTGTAGCCATGACTTTAGCATCGGTAATTAAGTTTTGTAACCTTGATTTGTTCAAATTTCTCAACGAGGAATCGATCATGGAATTCAAGTTATCAACCGTTGGGTTCATGACGGGTACACCTGGAGGAAGTGGAGGGATCTCTTTTTCGAGTTGTAATTTTCGAGATGAAGTTTGACCTTTGATCAAATTTGCCAACGTTTGTTCGTTTGAAAAATTGCATTTCAAATGTCGTGAACCAATGGTGTAGTTGTTCAAGTTTCTCACTGCAGAAGATGCAGTCTCCACATCCTGGTACTGTATGAAGGCGTAACCTTTGGATCTTCCTGTTTCTTTGTCAAATAGTAACTTCGATGACACGATGGGTCCTACGGAACGAGCAATGTCCAAAATCTGGTCCTCTGTCTGGTCGTATGGGATTCCCCCTATGTATATCACCCTCGTTGGTTCTTGGTCCGACATTAGGAATTGAGTGAGTGCAAAGAGGGTAAGTCTAAGAAGCAGCAGTTGTAGAAGACCCAATTGACTTGACAAAACAAGATGGATGGATGAAACACTGTTGGAGTCTTGGAAAAGTGATGCGCCGATCGACGCGACTTTGAGCATACAAAAAAAGCCCCCCAAAAGAAAAAAAGAAAAACGGCAGCGACGGACAGTGGATTTCACTCCAAATTGGCCTGTTTTTTGTTTTTTTAGCTTCCTCTCTTTCTTCACGGTCACACACTCTGTTTATACAGTTGGTTATCTATCTATCTATCTATCTATCTCTCACCATGGACGCAAAGGAGGTGAAGACCGTGATAAGCAGCCTCGACAAGGCTCAGGATGATACGACCATCTTGGAGTTGTTGAACGTGTTGAAGAAAGATGTGAAGGCCACCGAGAGTTTCCTTAGGGAGACAAAAGTTGGTGTGGCTGTCAACAAGTTGAGATCGCATTCGAACCACGAGGTGAGTTCGCTGGTCAAGAAGATCATCAAGTTGTGGAAAGACCAAGTGTACCAGGAGAAAAAGAAGCATAGACCGGTTGTGAAGACAGAACAGCAGCAGCAGCAGCAGCAGAATAACAGTAATAATAATAGCAGTAGTAATAATAATCATAATAATAATAATAATCATAATAATAATAATAGCCATAGCAGTATTAATAATGGCAGCCAAACAACATCTTCATCCACCACCACCACCAACAACAAAGAGGAATTCAAATCGAGCAAGCCGAGAAACCCAACCAACGACGGCATCAAGGTGGCAGTGCACGAGGATTCGACTAGAAACGGGTCGATATCCGGGTTGTACACCGCACTAGCTATGGATTCGACCAAAACTCCAAGTTACATCTTGCAAATCTCGAGTGAGATTGAGTTGGCCACTTTTGAGTTGTTGAAATCTGGGAAAGTGGATGATGCTTATCGGAACAAGATGAGGTCTTTGATCATGAATTTGAGAAACAAGCAGAATCCAGAGTTACGTGCTCGGATGTTGAACGGAGAGATCAAACCTGGGAAGTTTGTGACTATGACTAACCAAGAGATGGCACCTGAAGCGTTGAAGAAAGAGTTAGCAGACATGCATCAAAAGAACTTGTTCGATGCTCAAGGTGCCGTTGAAAAGAGAGCCGTTACCGATAGGTTTGTATGTGGGAAGTGTAAGCAGAGAGAGGTTAGTTATTACCAGTTGCAAACGAGATCTGCAGATGAACCTCTCACTACTTTTTGTACTTGTGAAAAGTGTGGAAATAGATGGAAGTTCTGCTGAATTATTATTATAATTATATTATTTTAAATAGCGTTCCGTGTATAGTAAAAAATCTGTTTTTATGTTTTTTTAAAGTTATATGCTTTGTCATTTTTTCATATATAATTATTAAAAAAAAAAAAAAAAAAAAAAAAAAAAAACAGAGAAGGGCAAAAAATTATATCTTTTTTAAATAGGTCATAAATAAGTGTATATATAGGTTTTTCATTGTTCATAGTTCACTGTTGGTGGCATAACGGGAGGCCCATTCGACGTAGTCAACAAGGAGAAAAACAGTTCTCGTATCCGATGGTATACCGTGCTCGTCCATCATGACGAGCAAATCGAAAAACGGACGCATTATAGGAGGGTACAGTATGAACTTCAAGTAAACCGACAACCTACCCAAAAATCCATTGTTGCCATGCCAAGAATGGTTGGATTCTTGTAACAATTCGGAATACTTGTTGATAGAGGCACATAGCAACTGGGATGACAGTTGCAACAAAGTCGGGCTCCTTGTGATCTGTTGTACTATATATTCCAGTTCCTCATAACCTTCTTTATCCCCAAAGATACCACTTAACGATTGACCGTAATTGAAAGGACCCGTTTGATGGTACTGTTGATGGTTGCGGTGGTCTGACGACATGGATCTTGTGTAGGTTGATTTTCGAGGTAAGGGTATGACTTTTGTGCGTGCCATTGTACGGGCAGGTATGCCCAATTGGATGAGCGCACCATTTAAGAAGTGTCTGGTAGACATGGATGTAGTGAACAGAGTAGAATGGGACAAGTGTAAATGTACAAAGACCAAACGGATTAAACCTAAACCTAAACCTAAACCTAAACCTAAAATAAAAGAAACAGGCAGATTGAAAGGGAAAGGCACACAAACAAACATCCGTACACCGACGGAAAAAGAAAAAGAAAAAATTTGCGATTCGAAGTTTTTGATGCATTTTTTTGTTTTTGTTGTGTTTTTGTTGTCCTTTGCAGTTGGTTTTCTTCCTCTTCCCTTGTTCAAACATCACACAACAATGTCTGTCGACTTCAATTCATTGGCTCAAGAATTCTGCACTTTCTACTATGATCAATTCGATAAGGATAGAGCCCAGCTCGGCAACCTTTACGTAAGTTTATATACCGAGAGCGAGCGAGCGACACAACAACACAACACACCGTGGCCGCCACAGCTATTATTTTGTCAAAATAACTACCCTTTAAATATATGCATACTAACATGTGATAACCATCCTTTCATTCAATTTAGAGGGATCACTCGATGTTGACTTTTGAATCTTCGCAAATTCAAGGTGCTAGAAACATCATTGAGAAGTTGACTAATTTAGGTTTCACCAAAGTGGCACACAGAATCTCCACTTTGGACGCACAACCTGCCTCTGAGAACGGTGATGTTTTGGTGATGGTTACCGGTGAGTTGTTGATCGATGAAGAACAGAACTCCCAAAGATATTCTCAGGTGTTCCACTTGATTCCTGACGCTGGATCGTACTACGTTTTGAACGACATCTTTAGATTGAACTACGCTTGAAAGTTTTATTTTGATGCTGTATATATCTGGTCTGGTGTGGTCTGTTCTGTTCTGCCCCCTATATTTTTATTTTTATACGATCTTTTTACCTTCTACTCTCTCTGTTTTTTGTTTTTTTTTGTTCCTTCTTCTTCAAGTGCAGTGGAAGAAGACGTGTTGAACTTTTGCCTATGTGCAAGTATGTTGCATTCTATTTGGTCTTTTAGTTGCAATTCATGTGTTCTTTCACTGTCCAATGATCTAATAAAACTATCGAATCTGTTTTGATTTATCAGTTAATTAATGTATTTTGGATGTAAATTAATTAGTATATATATATATATATATATATTTAGAGAATTTACACGTCTGGCAGGGAAGTATAAAGTTACTATTAGAGTCGATACATGGCACCCAGACCACCTGCCTGAACAGGTAATCCACATATACAAACAAATAATATATGTATATATATAATTCAAGTTAGTGAAGTAGAAATGCAACAATGAAAGAGCAGCAAAACAAATTTGGCTGAGAGCAAAAAAAAAGATAAGAAACAGATGAGCCGCACATTGATAAGCTGACTTTTTTTTTTTTTATTTTTGGTTTTTATTTTTGCTTTTTTTGATTTGTTTTCTTTCTTTCTTTCTTTCTTTCTTTGTTTGTTTGTTAGTTCGGAAACGATATGGCTTCTTTAGATAACGACGACTGGTTGTTGATCAACCATTTACCGTACGAGCTGAAATGCAAGATCTTGGAGTTGCTCCCTTTGAAGCACGCGATCAACTTTGTGTTGAATCCAGCAACCTATCATGCCACGTTGGACACCATCACCAGCCATCCTATCAAATTGCTTGCTAGATCCGAAGAAGGTCAGAATACAGATACACGTACCAACTTCAGTTGTATCTACGAGGGAACTTTTGAAATGGAGCTTTTAAAGAGGTACTTTTTTGATAACGATCAAGTGTCGAGTTTCCGCAAAGTTGAGTTCTTGAGTGGTTGCACCACGGTCAACCGGAAGCTGCTGTACCTTTGCAAAGAATCGTACATGAATGTCGAACACGCCATTTTAGCATCGACGATCTTAAAAGAGAATAATAATAATAATAACAACAACAGTGATGGTTGTGGTGTGGCTAGTTCGATCACGATCTCTCACTCGACTTACAGATATTCGGATAGCGTGTTGAGCAAAGTGAGTTTCCCATTCACTTTGAACTTAGGCGTGTCCAGGATTGACTTGCCATCGTTATCCAAGCTGTTGGACAACCCGTACCTTGTTGAATTGCACCTCTGTTTCTGTGTTGCGTTGTCCGTGTTGGACGATGCAGTTCTACAACTGTTGGAAGGAAGTGAAAAGTTGAAGAGCCTCAAGATCGAGGACACAGTTTTACGGGATTGGGAACTGCGTGTTCTGGTGGGTCAGAGGTTGTATACGATGGATAAGTTGAAGAGTATCGAGTTCAAGACCGATGGTCCCTTGTGGGATATCAACAAGCTCTACAAGATTCCAAGTTTGGTGGATGCGAGTTTTGAAGGGTCGATTGCACATAATGGGATCGTCAAGACGAGATTGGACGAGCCTGAAGCGGCAAATGAAGAAGGGGAAAGTGTCGAGTACCAGTTGAAGATTTTAAAAGTTAAGAATGCTTGTTTCCAAAGCCTGGACTTGTCTCGGTTTACCAACTTGTCGTTTGTCGAGTTTGAATGCTGCGAGTTGAACAATCTCGTGTTGCCTAGTGAAGTGAGACGGTTGGTTTTCAAGTCCTGCCAGTTTAAAGATTTGTTAAATTTTGAGAATTTACCAATTTTAGAGATTATCGATTGATTGAGTGCCATTTTTTTTTAACACTTTCTTTCCTTATTATTTAGAAGATCTAATAGAGAAATTATATTGTATTGTGCGTTAAATATGATTCAATAAGGCTTGAATCTTTTATCCTTCTTCTGCTTGTTCTTGTGCTTGCTTTTATGCTTTTTCCGCTTTTTATCCTTCTTTTTAGCAGACTCATCATCGCTGCTCTGACCCATATTTTCGTCGTTACTAGCGTCCAATTCATTTTCATCCACCCCAAAAAAGTCTGGTACCGTGTCAGGGATGCTAACGGGTGACTTCCAAACTTTCACAAGTCCATCTTCACCACCTGTATAGATCAACCCATCGTACACCACCATGTCTCGCACAACTTCCTCTCCGTGAGCTGATGGGAAGTTGATCACCTGGCTTGCAATTGAACATTCAAAGTTCTCCGTAGCTGGGTCCACCAACCGTAACTTCAACTCCGATTTGCTGTTGTTAGACCCAACTAGCAAGTATCTTGGACCGTACAAGTCGACAACGTACTCGCAGCCCCATTTTTCTCTGATGTCCCCGAAATCCGTTGGCTTTGGCTCGACAGCGTCTTCCACGGTGACGTCGTTCAATTCGTGTATGCCGAAAGTTTCCATGTGTGATAACGTGTAAATTCTCGAAGCCGATAGGAATCCAGTTGAATGGATCGATGTGAAATTGATGACTTGCAACTGGGCGTCGTCTTCATCTGCCACTTTCAAGTCGTAAACGTTGACATACCCGTCAGTGGACCCGCTGATGAGGATGTTTTTGTTAAGTGGATGGAAGCTTATGTGGGTGATGTCGTCGTTGTGGGAGTCCACAAAGGATCTTAGTGGTGTGGATAGGTTCTTCAAGTCCCAGAGGATCAGCTCGGAATCGACACCGCTCAATTCTGTGCCTGCTGCTAGCAAACCGTGACCGAAAGCTAGCGAGAGGAAAGGTAATCCTCTATTGTTGTGTAGTGTTGCGGTTGGTGTAAGCGTGACTGGATTGCCTATTAGTTGGGACAAATCCCACAGTTTGACGGTGCCGTCTTGAGAACATGTGGCTAGTCTGTGTGCGTCTATGCGTCTGATCTTGTTGATCGATTTGTCATGGGCTTTAAAATGGATCTGGGGTTGTCCTTGTTGGAATACCGTCAAGTAACCGTCGGATGTGGAGGCCACCAACCCATGTTCTGGGAAATAAAGTAAGCCTAGCACCCAGTCTGAGCATCTGTAGGTGTCAATTAGCGTCGCATCCATTGGTCTCAGTGGTGTAGTAGGTGGAATGGAAGGATTAACGGTGGAATCAAAGAGAAAGGAGAGGAATGAAAAGAGTGAAAATTTCACACAAACATGATGGCTCCAATCAGCCCGTGCAGAGGTGCATTTGCATTTTTTTTTTTTCAGTCTCATTTTTGTTTCTGTTTTCTGTTTTCTTTTATCTTTCTTTGCTTTTTTTGATCTTTTGTTTATCTTGCTTTCTTCAGTTCTGTCACGTTGTACTCCATCAAATCCACTTTTTCAACAGTGAATTTGGAAATATGAGTAGTGTTAACAAGTCTGGAACGCGTTTCACGCCAAAGTTACAACAGAGAAACAAACCGAAGCCTCCTACACCAACACCAAAGAAGCATGTTCAACTACTGACTCCGGAGAACACACAGGCTTCTGGCCCTGGCACTGCTGGTCCTGTAGGACCATCACAACTCTTGGAGTTGGACGATCCGTTGTCTAAGACAGGAGGAGATCATTTTGCTACGCCGATTTTAAAGACTCCATCTTTCAAGAGTACTCCTATTACCCCTACCATTTCGCAGACAACGAAGAAATCGAGTGCTGCTGTTGTTGACAGTTCTGATGATGATGAAGATGAAGAGGCTACTTCTGGACCAGTACCTCCGCACGTTGCAGGTAAAATGCCTGTTGGTGGTGGTGATTTCATGAGACCGCCGAACGATACAACCAGACAGAGAAGAGAGAGTACGGCATCGGTGAGCAACAGAAGACCTTCTGTGTCTTCGAGTATCGGAGGAAGCACTGCACCACAAGTGGCAGGTGGTGCCATGAGAAGGAGTTCGTTGTCGTTACGTAGACCTTCGTTTAGTGCGTCTCCCAGTTTGAAACCACAGGAGAGTTCGTTTGCACAGCGTCGGTTGTCGTCGTTGTCGCAACCAGGTATATTTTCCACGGTGGGCAGTACGGGTACCTTGTCTAGTACCGGTGGTGCAGGGAGAACTTCGAGACAGGGAAGCGTGTTGAGCACGTCTAGAAGAGGTTCGTTTGCTCTAGATCAACAACAGTACGACGGTGAACAGCACCACCATCATCCAACGCGGATAGGTGTGCCTACCATACGGCCGGTTAAAAGAAGGCGTAGAAGCTCTGCTGCCGGTGCTGTGCCTGGTGTCTCTGTAGCCGTTAGACCACGGAAACGGTCGATCTCTGTGGCTACCGCTGCTGTTGCAGAGTCTGCAGTAGCATCACCACCTCCACGCAATAGCAATAACAACGCCACAGTGAGCGAGACTGTGATTGAAGAGCAGGAAAACAGAGAGGAGAAATCACAGGAGAAGCAAGTGAAGAAGATGTCCACCAGTATAACGATCTCTGTGCCAGTCAAACCGCGTGATCCAGAAGAAGAGCAAGAGCAGGAGAGAATCAATCTGGACAATGAGGTTGCTAACGAAACAGATGCAGGAGCAACAGAAGCAGGAGCCACTGCACGGGGCGATGTTAAGAAAAATGACGTTGAAGCGGGAGATTTGAGTGTTAATTTACCGGTGATGGATCCAAGAATGGACGAGATCTTCAAGAGTTTAGAGGAGAAGAGTGACGACGCTGTTGATAAGGACTTGCTAAGCGAGGCGAAGTCCATCTACTTGCAGAGCATACGTGTTTTGGACGAACACGAAAAGTCCTCGTCGATATTAAACCGGTACTTTAGAAAAGATTCCAGTTTGACCAAAAGAGAGGCAAGGATGCATTTACACTACAGGAAAGTGAAGTTGGAAGAGCACAAGAAGGCACAGGATTTCTTGAACCCTGCGATCGACGAGTATAACAAGGGCAAAGATAAGAACTCGCAAGTTCCGCACGTTAAGTTTGTTAGATACGTTGAGAACCCGTTGAACAACCTTCTATTCAAAGTGACTTCCCAGGAGTACGCTGCAGTGAAGGATCTGGCTCCATCGACGACTACGATAACAAAGATCAATTCTTTAAGAACCATTTCGAGGAAAGAGGATCTTGACTTGTTGAAAGATATGGTGATTGACCAAGAGAAGATGAGCATGATGGACCTTTGTAAGCCGTTGATCCCTATTGGGCAAGTGTCGCAGGATTTTGGGAAGGCCATTGATGGTGATGAAAAGAGACAGTTGAAGCGGTTGGAAAGGGCGAACAAGCGTAAGGAGGCAAGAACGCTGCGGATCTCTGTGGATGATGTTGAGAACGAACAAGAAGAAAGGTTGCAAAGGGAGCGGTTGGCGAGCTCGAAGAAGTTCATGGATAAGAACAACGAGGTTGCGAGCAGATCAACGATGCAGTTGCAAACGGACGACCAAGGTCAGATTGTGGTGAACCAGGAGTCCACCGTTGTGGACCGTCACACGTCTCAAGTGGATGACGATTCTAGAGTTAGAGAAACCGAGAATCCGTTTGAGAATCCGATAACGTCGGCTACTTATTCGAAGAGAAAGTTCACCGATAGGTGGACCCCCGATGAGACTGTGGAGTTTTACAAAGCGTTATCTGTGTGGGGCACGGATTTTGGGTTGATTGCGCAGTTGTTTCCTTATAGGAACAGACGGCAGATTAAGAACAAGTTTATGATAGAGGAAAGGAGAAACCCTCAGTTTATCGAGATGTGTTTGATCCAGAAGTTGCCCGTTGACGTTGAAGAGTACGCTTTGAAGACAGGTAAAGAGTTTAAGAGTTTGGAGGAATACCGTGAGGAGATGAAGTTGTTGAAGAACAGGCACGATTTGGAAGTGAGGGAGATGAAGGCTTCGAAGGAGAAGGCACGGTTGGAGGATTTGCAACAGCAACATGTGGAGAAAGACAGGGTTCGCGGTGTTGGAAGCCGGTCCAAGAGGCAGACGTTGTTGGAGTTCAGAAAGAATGAGGAGGTTGTTGGTGTTGTTGGGCAATCCAAGCCGTGATTATTATATATGACGAATGTTAAACACATGTATAGTAGAAGATATATATATAATATATAAAAATTGATGTATATGAATAAACCGGCATGCCGATGTATCCAAAAGGGGTAATAGTGCGGCGCGCCGTTGGAGACCCGCAGTTTTTCCAGGGCGGTGCTAACGGTGGTTTGCCGTCATGCATTTATGGATTTCTGTCAATTTATTTGGATCTGATCTGTGCGTTGTTTCTTGTTTCTTCTCGTTTCTTTCTTTCTTTCTTTCTTTCTTTCTTTTCTTTATCTTTGTGTGTGTGTGTGTGTTTATATACATATATCTATATATATATACATATATCTATATATATATACGATTGATCAACTTACTATGACTGAAGATTACGTGCTAGAAGTCCGCTCGTCTGCCTCGACATACCCGGACATCATCCACCAACAACAGAACGCAACAAGTTCCACCACCGCCCATGTTTCATCGTCTTCCCCACAGTTCTTCTCCGACGTTGTATGCTCATCGTCTGTGGTTCCACCATCCCTTGAACGGAAGGTTTCGTTCACTGGTACTAGAAAGGACACCGACGTGAAATCACAGAGGATTGGTAACGGGGACGTTTGCTCTCCCGAGGAGAAGTACATCAAGTTCACGGTGAGACAATCAAACGTTGGATTGTCACGGTTGTCTGTGTTGTTCCGGATCGTGATGTTGGCCACGGTGTCACTGTTTTTGTTTTCCATTCTGTTGAGACCACTAGGTGAGTTGTTACAACCAACCAACGTTGTTGTTGTTTTCCAAGAGAAGTGGCTGTCTGATGTGTTTGTGACCAGTTTGGAGGCAAATACTTGGAAGATTGTGCTTGATTGTGGGTTGATGTTTGTTGCGTTCCACTTGAGCAATTTTGTGTATGCTAATTTTGTGGACTGCCATGTTGAAGAGTCGGTGATTGCGATTCCAAATTTGGGGTTCCAGAGCGAGTCGGTGACCACTAAGAGAACCATTTACGGTTTGTTGTGGAGTTTGTTCAGTGTACCATCTGAAGAGTCAACGAGGGGTTTGAGTCGTGTTGTGACGAGACGTTTCTTTCCTATTGAGACCATTAAGGATATTGTGATTGTGGAAGGGTTCAAGAACTTCAGGGTGTTGTTCTATTTGAGTTTTGTGATTGACGATTCGACTACCAGTTCTGGTGACGATGGGAACAGTAGTGGTGCTCATGAGAGGGAGAATTTGCGGATGGTGGTTCTGTTTCCGACTCTGTTGCCTAGACGCAAGTTGTTGGAGACTGTGTGGAGAAGAAGCAAGAAGTATGTTCGTTAGATATCCCTTTTCTTTAACAAAATATGAAAATTAATTTATTTCAATTCTACTAGGGGTTTTATTTTTCTTTTTTTGTTTTTAGTTATTATTATTATTAGGATTATATATATGTTTGGTTTTTTTTAACGGTATCTGAATTTATACTCTGTTTGGTTGTAACAAAACAAAAGTAAAAAAAAAAAAAATGAAAAAAACATCAAATTCTATTAAAAAGCTATATACAGTGCTATGCTTTAATCCTTGTATTTTTCTTGTAACGACACCAAGGCATCCAAGAACCCATCGACCTGTTTGTTGTTTTTGTTCTGCTGTTTGTAAGTCACGATCAAGTCGTCCACCATCCTAGATGACGGTCTCACAGGGTACTTAAAGAAAGCCACGTTTCCAAACTGCCAAGTAAGGTAGTCCAACACGGCAAGTTTGGATTCGTCGTAATAAGGTGGGACAAGAGACAGATGTTGTTGTTGTTGTTGTTGTTGTTGTGCGGTTGATTCGTAGATGGAGACGATTTTGGAGATCATGTGGATGCAGAACATGGTTTCGTTGCATGCCACGAACGAAGTCATGATGCGTTCTGCCAACTTTTGGTCGATTGTGACTTTATACCTTGCCAAGATCAAGAGCGTGACGTTAACAACGCCTTGTAGATCGTTAGACGAGGCTTTTAAAGAGAGCAAATGGGTGAGTGTGGATCTATCCGGGTGTTTATTTGCAACGTCGTTCATGTGCTGTAGGATCTGCAAGGTGAATTTCTCGTTTATGGAGTTGGAGTTGGTAGTTGCGTACGTTTTGAGCAAAGTGTTGTAAAGAGACGTGCAAAGTGAGAGTTGTCGTTTGTTGTCGGTTATGAATTGCAACGTTTTGGAAGGTGTAGAATTGGGGAGTTTTCTTTGTGCTATAAGCGAGCTGATGTATGCTTCCGTTTCAGGTTCGGTGAGTTTGATGTTGTTGGAGATGGAGTCGGTGTAAAACTGGGTGATTTCTTGTGGTGAGTGGTCGTGTGGGTTGGTTGTAATGTGGGTCATGAGTGTTTCGTAGTCTGTGCTGGAGGCTTGCAGGATCGTGGAATGGGTTTTGTAGAATTCTTTTATAAGAGATGCCGTATCGTTGTTGGTTTTTGGTATTGTGATATTGGTGGTGTTTTGATGGAACATTTGTTTTCTCGTTTCAACAGTTTTGGAGAAGTTTGTGATCCGAGTGAGCAAAACAAATTGTTTGACAAAGTTAATCCACTTGTCTTCGTCTTGCAACAGTTTGGGATCGTTGAAGTTATTGCTGAGTACTTCTTCTCCATACGAAAGGACTGTTTCCTTATAAAAAGAATCAAAATCTCGGTGTATTTTTCCCATGCTGGTGGATTCGTACAGAAAGTTTTGCAAGAACGTGATCTGGTCCTCTACGGAACGGCCTAATTCAGGGTACATCAATTCGGAGTTGTAGAGTATATCAAACCAAGGAACGCTGGCTGGGGTAGGCTCATACAAAGGTCTATGAGTTTGCTGTTGCTGTTGCTGTTGCTGTTGCTGTTGCTCTCTTTTGAGTGCTAGTTTGTCATCCCAATGTTGTCGTATCTCGTCGGTCTTGGTGTACATGTCCATGTCGTACTGTTCGAGGTCAGCCATAGAGATCTTGTGGTGTGCAAGTACGCTTGCGGAAACGGAAGGCTGTGACCTGTACTGTATTTTCAAGCGGCGTAGCAGTTTCTGTCGTTGTGTCCAACGAGGATCCGGTATGAGTAAGGGTTTCTGTGTGGAGTGAGCAGTTGTCTGCGGTGGAAGAGTGAACAGTTCGTCTAGTTTCTTTCTAGAGGAGGAAGAGTTGTACCTTAGAGCGGAAGGTGCACATCTGTGAAACCTTGGCCTACGGAACTTTAAGCACAGCATTAAGTGGTCTATAAAGCAATTCGAAGAAGAGAGAAAAGGAAAGAAGGAAAGAACAAGGCCAAAATATGGCCAAAACATGGAAAATGGAAAATTTCATGGACCCCGGAAAAAACCAATTTTGCTGACATACTCAATGACGTACTTCACGTACAAGGCGGCCGCAACGATTTGGTTGTTTTTCCGTCTTGGAGATCTGGGGATGTTTTTTCTTGTCTTGTTCTTGTTCTTGTCCTTTCTGGGGAAGTAAGGACATCCGGTCGCTGTTGATCAGCAGATTAGTCTATGTATATCTTCTTGTTTGTGATCTTGTCCATCAATTGATTTTCTGGTGTATCGTGTTTTTTTTTTTTTTTTTTCAATTCTTTCATGAGAGTCAACAGCTTTGCCAACGGCACACGGACCAATCTGCAGAGGCTGCTATTGCATGCATCCAGTTTCCCCCTGGTCCAGCGGGGAAAAATAGTTTTGAATTACAAGATCAAATTGTACAGAAGGTTAGTCGTACGTGTGTGGATGGTGGTGGTATCTGCCATGATTATCTTGTTTATGGTGCTGTGTTCAGGCCACAATCCCAAGCGGGTGACGGTACCTTTAAAAGTTGTACCCGAGTTTGCAATGTTGAGCTACGAGGACAAGTATAGCAAGGAGTGGTTGAAGACCGTACCTATGAGCGAACGGTCTATTGATAGTCAGTACGACGCTGTGTTTGAGCACGGATGTCGGGACGTGATGGAGGAGAGAAAGAAGAAGCGGGCGAATGCTGCTTTTGTGGTTCTCTGCAGGAATTCGGAATTGGAAGGTGTGATCACGTCGATGCGGTCAATGGAGCGGCATTTTAACCAGTGGTTTAACTACCCTTGGGTGTTTTTGAATAACGAGAAGTTCACTAAAGAGTTCAAATCGAAAGTGGCACAGATTGCCAGTGGTCAGGTGAAGTTTGGGAGTGTTCCACAGGTGAAATGGGACTTCCCCGATGAGTGGGAGGATCCCGTTTATTTTAACGAAGGGATCGAGGCCCAGGGGGATAGAGGGATCTTGTATGGAAGTATTGCTAGTTACCATAAGATGTGCCGTTTTTACTCCGGATATTTCTTCAAACATCCGATGGTGAGGAAATTGGATTACTATTGGAGAGTGGAACCTGACGTGCAATTTTTCTGTGATTTGACGTACGATCCGTTTGTGGAGATGGCTAAGCATGGTAAGAGTTATGGGTTTAACGTTGCTATTAAGGAGTTGATTAACACCGTGCCGAATTTGTTCAGGTATACGAAGTCGTTCATGAGGATGAGGGGCATACACCCGGGCGACTCCTACGACTTTTTTGTTGACGATTTGTTGTTTTATAAAGGAACAAATAGCGTTCATTACAAGAGCACGAAGAATAGAAAGGAGTTTTGGAGGAAGTTGCAAGATAGGGTTCCCCTGATGAGATCTTTGAACATTGCTGAGAATTTTGATAAAGGTAAGAATAAGAAACAGAATAAAAAGGCGCGGGATGCGTTGGATAACTTGGATCAGAATTCGATAGATAAGTTGGTGGCCCATTCCAACAAGAGAGGTTTACCTATGGCTTACAAGGATCAATTCGATAGCAGTGCCTTCACGATGTGCCATTTTTGGTCGAACTTTGAGATTGCTAAGACAGAACTGTTTACAGGTTTAGCGTACCAACAATACTTTGAGTTTTTAGAATCCTCGAAAGGTTTCTATACAGAGCGTTGGGGCGATGCGCCGATACATTCTTTGGCAGCGGGGATGTTTTTAAACTTGAGTGACATCCATTATTTTAGGGACATTGGATACCAGCATTCGACGTTGACCCATTGTCCTTACAACGCACCGTTGGAGAAGCAGTTACCTTACAACCAATCGAGTAAGTACAAGAACTTGTACGTGCCACATGATGAGAGGTACTGGTTGGATTGGGACAAGTCGGTGGCTCCTGATGGGATCGGAGTTGGTTGTCGGTGTCGCTGCCCCGATGGGTTTAAAGAGGTTGAGAATTCGAGTGGTACCTGTATGCCTCAGTGGGCGTCGTTGGTTGACGATAAGAAACCAGAGAAGAAGTATTTGGATTTGGATGCCATTGAGGCGAAAGCTATGAAGTTGTACGAGAATCACCTTGTACAGAATGGAGGCGATGGGAGTAAGTGGGTGTTAGGAGAGGATGACATTGCGTTGCTCAGCAAACTTGTGGTGAATTAATCTAAAGAAGAACTTAATATATAAATTGATGTAGATGCTAATCGATGGCTGATATATAGTAGATGAGTACACTATAATTTGCAGTAGTTTTTTTTTTTTTTCACCGATTATTATAGATTAAGATCTGTGGAGATGGTATGGAGTCACGTATGAATGAGTCTCGAGGAGGTTAATTAATTGGACCGATTAGTACATCTTATCCTTCGAGGGAGGCCGTTGCCAACAGTCTGGGAATGATCCCCGACGAGATCCGAGGTGCTGGCAGCCTGGCACCAGGCAGTGGTGTTGTGCGGCTCCTTCCTGCGATCTGCGCCGCACGATAAGCGCCGGGGGGAAGTTGTCAAAGTGGGATGGATGGGTGGGTGGGGTGGGGTGGCTGTGCGATGTGTGATTGGCTGCAGGGTTCTTTTGGGTGTGGGCAGGTGACTTTTGGCATATTTTAGCTGCCTGTCATGATCCTTAGCGGGTTGTAGCACTAGCGGCGACTGATGGTAGTTGTTGATCGACACAGTAGTTGGTATTACTCACTATATAGTGTAGAGAACATGCTTGTTTGGTAGCGTGACTGTGTATGTGTAACGTGATACGAAGAGTTACGAGATTGGGTGGCTTTTTTAAGATAGATATAGATATATTTATATACGAATTTTTAATCATGACATGGATTATACGATTGATTATAATTTACGCCTCGATGTATTTATTTACTGGACAAAAAAATAGGCCCGGATTAAAAAAATGCTATATATATATATATTATATATATTATATATTATATAGTATCTGGGTCCCCCAGATTAAAAAACAAAGCCTTGGAGTTGAAGCTTATGAGGATTTAGGATTTATTTTGTTCTCCGGTGGTGGAAGTGTGACTCCAGCGAGGACAACTAGAGTGCATAGAAGTCAGAGTAGTCAAGGAATGGATGTACCGATCTGTGTAACAGAGTCACTATCGATCGGAATCAGTATATATCGAAGGTTTTTGCCGTCCGTGTTTACGATATCTGGAAAAATATACAAGGATCGGAGTGATCTGCTTGATAGCTAGGATAAGAAAACTTTTTTTTTTTTCTTGGAGTAGTTGGATCATGATATTCCGAATTAATATATAAAGGTGACAGAGTTATAGAGAGATCAAAAGACTATTATAGTCATGTTTTTATACGCCTAGTAAAAATAAGATATTATATGCATGAATTTCATCGAGAGAGTTGATATATATATATATATAGTACGTATAGTAATTTGTATACCATGCATTGCTGAATTGCCAGCTACGCACACAAATTGTATGGTGTTCCCCGAGGATTAGCGGGCATGGAATTTGCGTTGCCGGTGGGTGTCCACTGTGAGTGGCTGATAGTTGTTGATACGGACGGGGAACTTTCAACATTAAGTAATTTAATTAATAAAGTGAATTTGTTCAAAATTGCAGTTGTAGCTTTAATCGTGAGATAGGGGTCCCCTTATTGTTCTCACCATTGTTTAAGATGGGCGTCGATTGTTCATTTGTGCAATTTCTCGTCTCGATCCTAGCTTATAAGCTATATTTTATAGCCATTATAACTGAATCTTTATCTGGTATGCATATTATAGATGGCAATTAATATACTTATAATTTTGATGGTGATTCTCGGCTGCTGGAGTTATATATATATATATATATTATATATACTATCGTGGTGAGTAGGAGAATTGACTATAGGCTCTACCAGCGATCTTTTCTTTTTATCTTTACACATGCAAGTGTGCACTTCCGATATGGTTGTTGGCACTAGTTGCAGCTGGCACCTTGAAGTAAACATTTCTTTTTGAATTTTTTTCTTTTTTATGGTATGCCATGTATACAGTTTGTGGATTATTGTTCCTTTTTAGTCAATTTCTTTGATAGTTGTAACTATAATTACATCATTGATAAGAGCTTCTTTGGAGGCATATAACCTATCTCGCAAATTTATATAAATATGTTCTCGACCCCTCGATTATTTATTCCAGGTCTATTGGCTATATAGTTATAAATCTTTTTGTTTAAACTGTGGTTTTCCATTTTTGATTTCATTCAGTAAAAACTTAACAAACAACAAGAAATGTCTGAAAAGTCAAACGAAAAGATTCCAACCAGCTATGACGAGACGGAGATCAGCTCCACTTATGAAGTCTCTGAACACAACGAAGCCACCACAAGATTCAACAAAGATGGTCACACTTTACGTCGTTTGAGACCAAGACACATCGATTTGATTGCCATCGGTGGTGCTATCGGTACCGCATTGTTCGTCACCATCGGTTCTGGTTTGAAGAACGGTGGTTGTGGTAACTTGTTGATTGCATTCACCATCCATGGTTTCTTGATTTACATCGTCACTTTAACCATCGGTGAATTGGTCTGTTACTTGCCTGTCGATTCTCCATTCATAACTCACGCTGGTCGGTTTGTGGATCCTGCTTTTGAATTCTGTGCCGGTTACAACTTCTGGATCATGGTTTCCATGTACATTCCTTTTGAGATTACAGCTGTCAATTCGATGATCCATTTCTGGAGGGATGACTATTCTCCAGTGGCCACTTTTGTGCCTCAGATCGCCGTGTACTTATTCTTGAACATCTTTGCCGTTAGATGGTACGGTGAGAGTGAATTTATTTTGGCTATTGGTAAGTTGATCTTGGCTATCGGTTTGCTATTCTTTACTTTCATCTCCATGGTGGGTGGTAACCCTCAACATGACGCCTTCGGTTTCAGAAACTTCAAAGGTATTGAAAATGCTTTCCCATCCTACCTAGGTTCCGGTGCTTCTGCCTTCTGGGCTGCCTACTTAAAAGCTGTGTTTACTGAAGTGGCACCAGAATATTTGGGTATGATTGCAGGTGAAGCTGAAAACCCAAGAAAAGTCATGCCAAGAGCTTTCAAGAGTATCATCTACCGTTTGTCCATCTTCTATGTTGGTGGTGCTTTGTCCGTTGGTATCTTGTTGAGACATGACGATCCAACTTTGGTTGCTGCCATCAGCGAAGGTGCTGCAGGTGCCAATGTTTCTCCATACGTCATCTCGATGAAAAACATGGGTATCGCTGCTTTGCCAAGTATCGTCAACGCTGTTTGTATCTCTTCTGCTTTCTCTGCTGGTAATTCCTACATGTACTGTTCCACAAGATCTCTGTTTGCCTTGGCCAAGAGAGGCCTAGCTCCTAAAGTTTTCACATACACCACCCCTAACGGTGTTCCTATCGGTGCTTTGGTCTTGGCTGTTGCCTTCTCCTGTTTGTCGTTGTTGCAACTTGGTAGCACTGCCGGTGTGGCTCTAGATTGGATGGTCAACTTGTGTACCGGTGCACAGGTCAACAACTATTTCATGATGATGATCACTTACTTAGGTTTCTACAGGGCTGCTAACGCACAAGGCTTGGATAGATTCAACTTGCCTTTGCAAACGTGGTGTACCAAGTTGCAACCATACCCTGCATTCTTTGCTCTAGGTTGTTGTTTCTTGATCATCATGTTCTTGGGTACCTCTGCGTTCATTCCAACTTTCGACGTCGACTCCTTCTTGTACTACTACTTGATGTTCTTCACTGACATTGCATTATTCTTGTTTTGGAAACTATGGAAGAGAACCAAGTTTGTTGACCCTGCCAGTGCCGATTTGGTGACCGGTTTGAAAGAGATCGACCAACACGAGGTTGAGTACTACGCTACCCACAACACCTCTACTAAGAACAACGATCTAACTAGAACCCAGAAGATCGTTGCCTGGGTTTTATAGTTGATGTATGGCGGTGCCATAGTTTTTGCTATTTGTTTTGTGTCTTTTATTTTTTGATCTTCAAATTATTATTTAGTTCTTGTTGTTTTACTTTGATTGCGTGTGTTTTTTTTTTTTTTTTTTGTCTCGCCTTTAGTTAGTGTTTAATAATAACCAATAGAGTCGTACAGATTGCGAATATATATATATATATATACATTTCATGGTCAGTGGTACCTTCTAAGAAAGAAAAGTAAAAAGAGATTCAAATGCAAATTTGCATAAACGAAAATTGCAAAAGATGCCACGTGACATGGAATCACATGACACAATTGACAGAAATTGCGTGTCAGCAAACTGCAATCGGTATAATCGGTGCACACACGACCACTGACAGGCAGGCCGAAAAAAGAAGAGACGGATTTATCTGTTTGCTTAATTTGTTTGTAGCTTGTTTGTTTGTTTGTTTCTTTATTTTGTTCATCCAACTAGTAACTAATCAACACACCGCATTATTGATTGTCCGAACAATCTACATCTCCTTACGTTTGGTCAATCTACAACGAAACAGTTTAAAAAAAATAGAAATGCAACAGTCATTGGTACCACATCAGCACATGGGGTCAGTGGAAACCCAGGTACCAACGGTTGCCCATCAACAACAAGGTGTCTTAACTTCCAATTCTGCCACTGCTAATGCGACAGGCCCACCTTTGAGTAAGAAAGACAAGAGACGTCAACAGATCCAAGCGAAGCTGAACAAGATCGAGGACCAGTTCCACCACGATAAGGATTACTACTACAGGGACTCGCTAATCCAGTTGCAGTACAAGTTGAGTTCTTTGCATTCTGGGGACAACCCACAGTTTTTACAGAAGGTGAAGGATTTTGAAGAGCAAAGAGACTGCGAGTTGGTGCGGTTGAAGTTGAGTGAAGAATACCAGGTCCAGTTTGTTAACAAGGAGTTCAAAGAGGATTATGACAAGGCAGTGGACGAAAGGGAGAAGACCATCTTGTTGGTCAAAGAGAAGTTGCACGAGAGGATCGTGCGGAAGATCAAACAGTTGAAAGAGGACAAAGCGTTGTTGGACATTGCCACGTCTTCGTCGTCCACTGCACACTCGAGCTCACGGTACAGCAACAACAACAACCACAACAACGGATCAGCGAGTAACGGTCACGGTAACAACGGTGGCAGTCATAACAGGGATAGTGGATACAATTCTGGGTTTGAATCGTCTTCATCGTTTTTCTTCCCTGGTGAAAGACGGTCACGCAGAAACCACACCAAGCGGTACGACGGTAACGCATTACAAGGAAGTAACAACGAGGATTCGTACGATTCTGCTACGGGAACAGGTACAGGTACAGGCACGGCAACTGGTTATGGATCAGGTACTGGGTCTCGTAAGAGGCAGAAGGTGAGCAGGTCGAGAGGTGGTAACGGAGGTCATTCAGGGGACGGTGGTAGTGGAAACGGGAGTAATGGTGGGCATCATGGTGGTGGAGGAGGAGGAGGAGGAGGAGCATACCATCATGGAGGAACGCCCGGTGATCTGTCGTCTGCTGGAGAGGATTCGATGCATTCGAGGGTGGTTACGGACAACCCGCAGTTGAATGAGTTTTTGTACGGTGAGGAGTTTTTGAAGAGGCAGGAGAAGGCAAATACAAGGCATTCGAGCAGCAAGACGTCTCAAGGTTGTCCTGGGTTGAAGCCGGAGGAAGTGAATGAGGATTTGAACTTTTTGAGGAATGCCATTGCTGCGATACAAGGGATCAAGAAAGGTGGTAAGTAGGTGTTGAACTTGAACTTGGCCTGTAAATTATACATATGAGGAATGAAGTAATCACATATATATCCATCCGTTAAGTATTAGCTAATCTCAAGGTGGGTAATTGGTAATCACATGTGTGATATTCACGTGACCTGGGGGGGGACGAATTTGCAAAATGTTAACGAGGATTCTCTCCCATTCGTTGCTTGTTTTGCCTATATATATTCTATTTAGAAATTATCTCCTCATCATAGAATTAGAATTGTTGTCAGCTTACTCGTCTACGGACTAGTGATCTGCGCAAAATCCGGAATGAATACTGGCAAAGACAAACGAATCTGTCAAATGTTTTAGGTAATTTAGGGAATTCAATTGGCACCTGTTTGTTGCTTGGATTTCTTATTGGTATATGTTTCTTTGTTATTTCCTTAAACTTTTTTTTTGTCAGAGATATATTTGCACACTATAATTAATTGGTAGGCGTCTGCAGTTAGTCCAGTGTTGGAACACGGAAAAACTGAGCCAAATCGTACAAATTAAAACTTTTTGATCACTCGGGGCAACGTTGCCCTTTTTTATCGTAAGACCCGATTTGAAAATAGGATATACTACTTGTATCTTATTGTATAGGTGGATCGTTAAATTTTGAGAAGACAAATTAGTAAATGTGAACCTATTCACTTTAACACCCAAAGTTAAGGGTTTAAGGGATTAGTTCCTGTTTAGGAGTTCTAGACGTTGAATGGAGTGAGTGATATATCGTAATGGAATTATAGCGGTCATTAAAGTAGTACTGTATATACAGGCGTACATATATAAATTTAAATAAATAAATAGGTTATAAAATGATTTCCTCGTACAAGGCAAGCAACTTGCCCTTCAACTCCTCTTTACAAGTGGCGTACTCATCATCGGCACCGTTGCTGCTGCTCACAACTTCGTGATCGAATGCAGTGAGGGACCTGAACACGGCAAAAGCTGATTCGAACAACGTCTTCTCGTAGTTACGAATTGCAAATTTGAACTCGTATTCTCTTAAATTTACTGGATCCTGGATCAACTCACCAACGACGTACCGTGTCAAGTTAAGTAAGTCATACCTGACGTCCCAGTCCGAGATGGCCGTCTCTATGGTCTCGTTAAAACGCTTTGAGTTTCGGAAGATGTCCACTAGCAAGATTAGAGTTCGCAAAGTGGTCAATTTGAAATGCTTTGACGACGATGGCTCGTCTACGCTTGTGTTGAAGCTGTCGTTGAGGCACTGTAAGGTGTCGATTGTCGTCTTGTGGAAGAGCCAGTTCCCGTTGGGCAAGGCGTGGATCGTTTGTAAGAGGGAATAGATCTCGGTTAGTTTGGGTTCCGTTAGCGTGCCTTGCAAGTTTGCCGTTATGAACTCGTGTGCTAATATCGGGCCAGGGTTGAAAGTATATAATGTGAGATTTGTCAAGTTATGTTCTTCCTGTTGTTCGGATTCCCTTTTCAGGATCGTGTCTAGGACTTTGCAACGTGTTTGGAATCTTGCTAGTTGGGTCTGCCTTGTTGGATAGATAGTGGAGCCGCTGGCACCGTAGTCTTCTTCGACGTCTAACCGGTCAATCTTTTTAGGTTGCAGGTTGTCTGCATAGTTGCTGTAAGCAGTTGAATAAGTGGTATAGAGTTTTTGCAACACCTTTTTCGCCATTGGATACTCACCAAAGCTGATGAGTTTAACAAGAATCTGCATCGTGAACCAAGGGTCTAAATGAATCTTCTTCAACCTCAACAATTCTATTATGTTCAACAATTCGTTCAAGCTGTTGCAACTTTGAGTTAATGTTTGCAATGTGGATCTGTCGAGGGTGATTTGGTAAGCTGCAATCCCCAAAATCTTCGATCTATCAGATGCAGAAGAACTGTAAGTTTGCAAGAGCGTATTTATCACTGGACGTGTCAATTTCAAAGGCGTTGTATTATGAAGCCTTTTCAGTAGCTCCGATAGAGTTGGCGTACCAATCGTGGGGTCAGGAAAAGGGGTTTCTTTGTAGACGTTGTTTGTATTGACGTCTGGTGGTGGAACTAAAGGTAGAAGTATCTTTGAATGGAAGTGCACGTACTTGGCCTTCTCTTCTGACGTCAATGGGAAATGGTTCTTCAACAAGTCTGCGAAAAACAACAAGGCCTGTTCGATCAGTTCACTGTCTGTTGTATCGAGTTTTCTGAATAAAACTAGTAACGTCTCCAATTCGTAAGGGGTCAAGTGAAGGTACCTTGGTTCGGGTAACACTTTGTAAATGTTCAACAGCGAGCTCAAAGATAGTTTGACCAACGATCCATCGACGCTCGCTAGTCCAATCGAGTTGTCTGTCAATTTCATGCTATCGGTTTCTTCATTTAAATAGTTTGTTGTCGTCCGGATACGATTCAAGCTGGCCATCATCTGTTGATGTAAATGGAAAGGTGGTGTCTTTCTGGGAATTTGTGATCTGTCTTTGAGGATCTGGGCATCCTTTGAATAAGTTAGCAAGTCGTAGGTTTCCTGTCTCATGTTGTGAGCTTTCCTCCTGTCTTTCTTACAACGGGTTTGCCGCACATGGTCTTTGTAGTAGCTGAGCAACTTGTAGTTGAAAACTGTCATGAACGAAGGAGATAGGTTTGGGGATTCGAGGTTGGATACCAGTTCTGTGGAGAATGTTTCTAATCGTTGCTTGTTAACATCGGTTGTATGCTGCTTAGTCAAGATCCCATGCCATCCTTCTAGATCAAAGCTGCTGCTGCTGTTACTACTATCGTTGCTGGGACTCATGGTCCTCCTCCTAGTATTTTTCTCCTCTTCTAAGATCTTCTGGAAAAGTGGGGAATTCTTAGGGTCGTAGATCCAAGCGCCGTTGTGCCCCGTATTGTTCACCATCTTTATCTTGTTCAACAAGTACTTCTTTGAGGGCGTCCCCACTTTAGCCAGATGCCGTATCTGCTGTACCTGAAACTTCATAACTGTGGATGATACAGATTAGTCTGCTCTCCAAGAAGCTCAGTGTAGCTGGACGAACAACACTTCTCTAATGTTTCCACACAAAGGCAGAAAAACATGAAAGCATTTTCCTCCGCGTCTTCGAGATCACCAGCTGAGCGACGCGTCGATTGCGACGGCAGTCGAGGAGTTGCATGTTTCTTTTTAGTGAGACATTTTTCTCTCTCTCTCCTTGCTTTGTGTCCTGTCCTCCTCCACCGGTACCATCAAGGACTATCAATCAAAGAGGACACATTGCGCTGCGCTGCCACGGTTTACGCACATCATAAACATACAGACAAAAGCTATAGAAGTTCTACTTTCTGCATCTCTCTCACATTGAAACACACATATACATACATAAACTTAAAGTGGAGAGCAGATTGAGGAGTTCATTATTGTAAGGAAGGAAGGAATGAAGAAGTATAGCTACATTCCTTTCCAGTCAAGCATAGATGATCATAAAGGCACTCGTCATCCTCATTATAAGCTCTCTTCACTAGTGGATGAACCGTATGCGGATCTGAGACAGCTGTGCAGCATCGATAACGAAGAACAAGTCCCTTTGGTGAACTTTGTGGAGATTGTGCGGCAGCTGGATTTGGAAGCAGCTTCGGAGTCGCAAACGGCAGCAGCAGCAGATTCATCAAGCATGGGTCCGAGTCACAACAGGATAAGGAGTGAGTACAGTTCAGATGGGTTACTGAGAAAGACATTTTCTGAGAACGAGAAGTCCAACTTTAGTTTCGATAACGGGAGACGGTTGTACTACAGTAACACCCCGAGAAGCAGTCGGAACAACAGCAACGCCAACCTTGTTGGGAAATTTCCTAGTGATGCAGTTCCTGTGTCGAGGAAGAAACGGCCAAGGAAATCGTCAGCTCTCCATAACATGTATCAAGGTGTGGAGGATGAGTACATTCCAGATTTGTTCTCGTTCAACAACCTTAAGTATTTCGGAGTTGATGAGAAAGTTTTTCTATCAGACGAAGAAGACATTAAGCACGAACCTCGTATTGATAATAGGAGCAAGTTGAATCTAGGTACCAAGAAGAAAGAAAATGAAAAGGAGCCAAGTCGGAGACAAGCAGCAGCAGCAGCTAATAATGACGACGATGAAGATGAAGATGAAGAAGATGATGATGACGATTATGGGTTGACTATGAGGGTACCACATCGTCAAGAGGAGGATATCCTGAAGGAGTTGGTGTTGCATTCGCATGTGCAACCGATCTCTATTGCCGGCAACAAAGTTGAGCCTTCCAAAGGCCTGATCATTCCTGAACCCGGAGCAAGAAACGACAATTTGAAGAACCAAAAGGGACCTGGTGGTGGTGGTGGTAGTGATGGTAGTGTACAAACTACGGGAAACATCTCTGCGTCGTTTGCAAACGGGATTCCGATCGACGAGACTCTCTTCAAGAACGCAGGGTCACCTGAAAGGGATGGCGATCGGTACTTCTTGTCTAGCATACCGGTGAATTTCTCGCAGATGTCATTCAGTGAGCGGAAGAAAACCATTGACGATCTCTTGCCTGTTGATTTACAGACGAATACAGAGTACAAGAACCATTTGAGTAAGTTGATTAGAAGGAATTCGGTGTCTACGACGAGAAACTCGGTGTCGACGTCGTCGAGGTTTAATAGCATCTCATCTACGGATTCGTCGTCCCCTGCTTTTAGGTACATGAACTCGTTCTCGTTGAATTCGATGCAGAACGCGATGCAGATCCCTGAGAACATCAACCAGATGGGGTCGGTGATCCTGAACAAGTGGAGGCTCGATCGTGTTATTGGACGAGGAGCGTTTGGAATCATCCGTGCTTGTATCAACATTGCGGATCCGAACGATGCCACCCGGAAAGCTGTGAAGATAATCGACGTGAACGAGTCTGTTGAGTTTGAAAAACGGTTTAAGAGGGAGTTACTGATATGGTCGTTGTTGAAACATGAGAACATTATTGCGTTGCTCGATTTCAAGTTAACGACCAAAAGTTTTTTCCTCTTGATGCCACGTGTGACCGGGGGTACTTTGTTCGACGTTGTGAAATCCTGGGAAAGTTCGAAGTTGAAGTTATGCGACAAGCTCCCCTTGATCAAGAGGCAACTTGTGGATCTGTGCCATGGGTTGAAGTACATGCACTCGATGGGGATCTTCCATGGGGATATCAAGTTGGAGAACTGTTTGGTTGATGCAGATCACGACAATCGGGTGTTGTTGTGCGATTTTGGGATGGCAAACTTTTATACGACGGATCTTAATTCGACGGTGAAGTTTTCAGCGTTGTCTAGGCGTATCCTCGAAGAGAAACCCATAGTTGTGGAGGTGCCTCCCAGTTCACCCGTTTCTGAGATAAAGACGAGTTTCAGCAGCACGAATTTTGTTGCTCATTCGCAATCCCAGACTAGGATGTCGTCTCCTGTGAATACGATTTTTGCCAAACAGTTCAGATCGCATTCGTTGAGCAACAACAACGGTAACGGTAACGGTAACTACCCTGGTGCGTTCTCGGGTTCTTTCTACAGGAAGCCACTCCACAACAACATTTCGAACAATCCGTCCCCCTTGTCGTCTCGTGCACCATCATACCAGTCGTTGAGTCAGTCGCCGATGGCAATACCACCACCACAACAACAACAACAACAGCAGCAGCAGCCGATGGTTTTGCCCGACCACCACATCGGGTCGTTGCCGTACGCTCCACCGGAGGTGTTGGAGCAGAATCCGTTGGAATTGGATAACTTGACGGACATGTGGTCGTTTGGGGTGTTGTCATTTGCGGTGTGCATGGGTAAGTTACCGTTTATGCACAAGTTTGAGCCTCGTTTGAAGTTGATGATTATAGACGTTGATTTTGACTTTCAAAGTTTGTGTAGGGAGGTTGAGTGTGTGGTTGATGGACAGTGGATTAAGGAAGTTGTTGGTGGGTTGTTAGTTAAAGATCGGGTTAAACGGTTTACCGTGGATGATGTATTGAAGATTTTGGAGTGAAGTTTCATATTGTTTTGTGCTTTTTTTTTATCATTGTGCTACCATGTCTTTTTTTTTTTTGTTTTGCAAGTCATATCTTTTATTTATTTCTTTTGAATTGCGGTGTTTTACTTTACTATTATTTTAATACCTGTGTCATTTCCGGTGCTTTCTTTCTCTCTTTCTTTGTTTTTCTATCGTTATGAATTGGGTGTTTTAATTATCATTATTTATGAGTGTGTTTATTTTCTTTTACTAATTAATTTTAACGACTGTATTTTTTTTTTTTTTGTGTTTTTTTCTTGCATCTTTTATATGTCTGCCTCTCTCTCTCTCTCTTTTTTTTTTCTCAGTTATTTCCTTGAGTATGAAATGAAGAATCGATGTATTATTATTAATTAAAAGTGAAGTACAAAAGTATATGCATCAAATATAAGAATGTCTATTATGTATTTAAAATCAATCGATCGAACTCGTGACCGATTCAAATAAAGAGATGTGAGCATACTTCCGATCGCCTATACCCTCGTTAGTGTAAGCATCCATCGACCTGTCCTGCATCTCTTTCAACTCGTCGTCAGTGAGCAAGTTGTCGAGCAACCCTTCCCTTCCCCTCTTCACATCCTTGGCGTTGAACAAGCGTCTCAAACCGGCCAAGATGTCGTTGACGGACTCCTTATCGGTCTTCAATTTCTGGAACTTGTTGTTGCTATTGTTGGCATTCGGGAACAAACTTTGTCCAAACTTGCCCAGCTCGATCACCAACCTCTCCAAGCTCCTCTTGGAGTCTGCTCTTGCAAGCATCACCTCTTCAACTGTGTTTGCTGTTACCAACCTGTAAACGATGACCGGTTTCGTCTGTCCGATTCTGTGCACTCGGTCCATTGCTTGGATGTCAACCTGTGGGTTCCAATCGGAGTCGAACAGGATCACTGTATCTGCTGCGGTCAGGTTTATTCCTAACCCTCCAGCTTTTGTGGATAGGAGGAACACGTCGACATTTGAATTTGGGGAATTGAACCGTTCTATCTGCTCCTTTCTGTCGACTTGCTTCGTGGAACCATCGATACGGCAGACTTGCAATTTTAGGAAATCTTCGAGGAATTGTTCAATCACATCGAGCATGCCTGTGAACTGGCTGAATATTAACAGTTTACGGGTCTTGTTGCCATGGTTGAGAAGTTCAGGGACGAGTTGTTTGAGGATCTGAAGTTTCGAGGAGGATTCGTAGAAGGATTTGTCTGCTGGCACGTCGTCGTTCCAAGGGTAGAAGAAAAGGAGGGGTGAGTTGCAGATGAGACGGAGTTGCATCAACGGGTTCTGTAACTTCTTCTGCTTGAAGTTGCGCACGACAAATTCCCAGTGTGGGGTTAGCAACTTGTCGATAACAAGTAGCTCGTCGTCGTCTTCGGATAGTAGTGCCAACTGGGAATCGATGAATTGGTCGATGATTTCAGGGGTGTATCGACGTCTGTTTTGGATGATGTTGTTGCATCTCAAGTACTCTTTGAACATGATCTTGATCATAACAGGATACGATTTCTTCTCCAACACGGCCCTGTACATGGTTTCCTGCAATTCAGTGAGCTTGCTGTAAACGAGGTACTCTCTCTTTGGAGGTAAAGTCTTGACAACGTCCCTCTTCAACCTTCTCAAAAGGAACGGTTTCAAAATGGAGTGTAAAGTTGTAACTAGTCCTTCTTGGATCTTCTCGTTGATGAGTTTGTTGACGGTGGAATCTTTGTCGGACCCGTCTTTCAAGTCCTCCAAAGCCGAAAAGTCGAACCACTGTTGGAACATGTCAACGTCGTGGAAGATCTCTGGTAAGATGAAATTCAACAACGACCATAGTTCGTTTAGGTTGTTCTGCAACGGTGTACCCGTGAGCAACAACCTGTTGCTTGCATCCAACCGTTTCAACTGTTGGACCAATTTACAGTTGTGGTTCTTTAACCGGTGGCCTTCGTCGACGATCAAAAACTTCCAAGTGACCGTGTTGAGGTACTTGAAGTCGATGAGTCCCATTTCAAAAGAGGTCACCACAACGTTGTAATTCTTGAACCCTTGCTTGCGTAATGCAGGTCGTTCCTCTTTGGATCCTATGTAGCCTAGTACTTTCAAAGAGGGAGCAAACCGTTCGAATTCGTTTAACCAGTTGGAGATCGTCGATAGAGGGCAACAGATGAGGAACGGGCCCTCAATGCCTTGTTCTACTAAGAAGGCAAGCAATGCAATGCTCTGTAAAGTTTTACCTAATCCCATCTCGTCTGCGAGGATACCGTTTAGCCCGTTTTGGTACAAGGTGACCAACCATTCCATGCCAGAGATCTGGTAATCTTTCATGACGCAGCCAGTCACGAGAGTTGGCTGTTTTGTGTGTTTTTCTGTTGTTGTAGAAGATGCATTTTCAAGCATCGCTTTGGTTTCTTTGGTCTTTTTCGATATGATCATTTCGGTGATCTTTGGTTGCTTGGTGGTTGGTTGTGCTGCTGTTTTTCTTCTACCTCTACGTTTAGGAGCAGGTTCCACTGGTGAACTTTTGTCTTCGTTGTCACCATTTTTCTGAGTTGGGTGAAGCCCAGACTCCATTAGGTTGTCAGCAATGATGCTGCTGTATAGTTTGGATCTTGTGAGCAAAGCATCTAGTTTTTTCAAACGCGTCTTGTCGGATAGGTTGTTGAACTCGATTTCTTCCACTGACAGGTGGTTCTGGTGATCCAACTGATCCTCTTGAAGCAACTTCAAGATTCTCTCTTCTTCCAAGTCCTGCTCGGAGGGACGGTCTTCAAGTGAAATCACCTCATTCTGTGTCATGGCTGGTGGTGCCAAAGAGGAAAACTCAAAGTAGGGAAAAAGAGACAAAGAGACAAAGAGACAAAGAGAACAGACAACAGAAAAAGGGGGAAAAACGCCAAACCGTCAAAGAGAAATCGACGCGTAAATCGACCGACGCGTCTATACACAACATCCCTGCACCAAACATTAATGGGGAGAGCACACGACCCATTGACGAAAAGTGCGATTTGGCCGTGTTGGTTTTGTTTCCATGTTTTCTTGCCCTGTTTGTCTCTTTGTCTATCTTGTCTTTTTGTATATACCTATTTCTTTATATACACACTTCTCTTCACTGCACAATGACAGAACCTACTGGAGATGTTGAGACGGCCGCTGCTGCTGCTGCTGCTGTTCAAGATGCAACCGCCCCTGTTGACAATACCGACAACAACAACGCATCATCCACCGAATTGAAAAGCGAAGACGTGTCGTCTGCTAGCACGATCAAGCAATCGGACATCGCTGAGCAATTGAAAGCTTTGAATAAGGAGGCACGTGAATTCATTGCCAAACAGACGAAACCGGTCATTATTCCATCGTTTGCTAAATGGTTCGACATGAACACAATACACGAGATTGAAAAGAAATCATTACCAGAATTCTTCACTACCGAGTCCCGATTCAAGACGCCACAGATTTATAAGGAATTTAGAGATTTCATGATCAACACGTATCGGTTGAATCCGATGGAATTTTTAACGATCACCGCTGTAAGAAGAGGTCTTGCCGGAGACGTTGCTTCGATCATGCGTGTGCATGGGTTCCTCATGAAGTGGGGGTTGATCAACTATCAGATCGATCCAAAGACGAAGCCGTTCATGGTTGGGCCTCAGTATACGGGACATTTCCAGATCACATTGGACAAACCAACTGGTCTTGAACCGTACATACCTAAAGACGTGAAGATCATAAAGGATTCTCCTGCTGGTGAAGGTGAAGTTGAAGGTCAGCCACCTTTAAAGAAGCAACACGTGAAATTGGAAGAGAATTTATCGACCATCCCATTGAATTTGGAGTTGAGACGTAACGTTTACGATAGTACTCAAGATGCGTTTACGTTGAGAAGTGAGGAGACCAACAAGACCAACAACTTGGTTGGATTGAAGCAATTGTACTGTAGTATCACAGGGAATGACATCACCGAGACACGGTACCACAACTTGAAGACTAAACAGAACATATCTAGCCAAGCTTTTGAAGACGCACAGTTTCCAGCGACTTTCAAGAGTACCGATTTTGTGAAGTTGGAGAAGATCTATGCCAACTCGGATTCGAAGCCATGGAGTGATCAAGAGTTGTTGTTACTTTTCGAAGCTGTTGAAATGTACCAAGATGATTGGAATTCGATCTGTGGGCATGTGGGTTCTAGAACAAAAGAGCAATGCATCACTAAGTTCATCCAGTTGCCAATAGAGGACAGATACCTTGAAAAACAGCTTAGTAAGAAGAGTTACGATGAGTTTGTCAAGATGTTTAAGAATTCGAACAACCCTGTACAAACAGTGACCGACACCATCAAGCACTTGCTATCGAAAGTTGGTGTTGAAACAGACGAAGACGTTACGAAGACTGCCAAATTGGCAGTTGGTGCTCTCAGTGGAATCGCCGAATCGAAATCTACTCAAGAATACGAGTTGCAAGAACAACTGTTGAACGAGATCACCAAGCTTTCGTTCAAGAGGTTTGATTTGAAGTTGGCCAAGTTGGAAAAGATGGAGAAGAAGTTACAAGAAGAGAAGAATCAGTTGGCGTTGGCTAAACATAACTTGTTGATCGACAGGCTCTCCTTGCGTAAACAGACCGAATCTGTGCGTGGGAAGTTGATCCGTGCTAGCGAATTGGGAGCTACAGACGAAGGGTTGTTGTTATGTGAGGAGGCGATGATTGAGGCTAACAAAGCACCAAGGGTTGTTGTGATGAACGGATCTAAGAACGATTTGGCAGTTCCAACCACAACCACGACGACGACGGCAACAACAACGAACATCCCTGATGGGGACGAAGGTTTGGCGAACGATCAATTGGAGCCGATCAGCATCAAGGAGCCACAGTCGTACACCATGTGGAGTGCTTGAAGAGTAGTTATATGTATAGTTGTTGTACTGAATAATTTGTAATTTGTTGTTCTAACTGTTTGAAAGTTATATATATATATATATATAGTTGTATAGTTGTATAGTATATGATAAGAAGAAGAAGAAGAAGAATGGATTATGTAACGGGTGAAGGCGGCTCCCACCTTCCCAAAGCGGAAACAACAAGCGGGCGGGCGGCGCATCCCAAAAATTGCGAATTGCGAGAGGAGAAATTTTTGGTTTCGCCGCTGTTTTCTGTGTCTTTGTGGCAGCATGTGTTTTGCTCTTTGAAGTACCCTACTCGTTGGTGGTTTGTACATCATCTCATCATCTACACCACGTACACCACTAATACTTATCCACTTCCACTTACTCATATTTATTTATATATATCACGCTTACTCTTTGTGGCCTCTATAATATTAACTCAAAGCCACACACATACACACAACAACTTAGTCTGATCGATCGCCAAAGGGATCAGGCCTAACAAAAAAACACACACACTTCTTTATATATATTATACACATACACACATACATACAAAATGTCACATTCAAGACCTAAACCATGGGAGGTCTCCTCAGGCACATCTGCTGCTGCTGCTGCTGCTGCTGCTGCTGCCACACAGGCATCCAACACTCTATCTTCAGTAACAACAACAACAACAACTCCATCTACGATAGATGGAGGAGGCGTGCCTGATCTACCATCCAAACCATCGTCTTTGACGTCAAATACAACGAGTACGATGCCTACGACGACTTTAAACAGTGCAAACGGGTTGTCCAGAACGACACCGTACTCTTCCTCGTACGGTGGTTCGTCGTATGGGTCGGGCATGTACGGGTCAGGTATGTACGGTGGTTCATCTTATGGGTCAGGCATGTACGGTGGTTCGTCTTATGGGTCAGGCATGTATGGATCGAGGTATGGGGCCGGTGGTGGCATGTATGGATCTAGTATGTACGGGTCTGGTGGTGGAATGTATGGATCGAATCCGATGATGATGATGAACAACGCTGGGATGATGGGGTCATTACAACAGGGAACGGAGGCGACTTTCCAGTTGATTGAAAGTATGATTGGAGCGTTTGGAGGTTTTGCACAGATGTTGGAGAGTACTTACTATGCAACCCATAATTCTTTCTTTACGATGATCTCCGTTGCTGAACAATTCCAACATTTGAAGACGGCGTTAGGTTCCCTGCTCGGAATATACACGTTGATGGATTGGGCTAGGAAGATCTTGAGGAAGATTAGAGGTGCTAAGAATAGTTTAAGCGTTGCTGAATTTAAGAAGTTTCAAAAGAAGATTGAAGCGAACACACAAGGTCTGAGTGGTAGTAGTGCAATCGGTGGTAGTAACAACGGTACTAACGGTGGTGGTAGTAACAACAACGATAGAATCTCGCTGAAACCGTTGGTGTTGTTCTTGGCTGCTGTGTTTGGACTCCCATACTTGATGAAGAAGTTGGTGACGCGTCTCGCTGCACAGCAACAGCGCATGTTGCAAGAGCAAGGCAACCAACTTATAGGACAACAACAACAACAACAACAACAACCATCACAGCAGCAAGGGTTGTTGGGAAGCAGCAGTGGATCATCTGCAGTGATCGATCCAAAGAAACTGGAGTTTGCAAGAGCCATGTTTGATTTCAATCCTGAGAACGAAGAGATGGAATTGCAGTTGAAGAAAGGCGATTTGATTGCCATTTTGTCAAAGACCGATGCCAACGGCGCAGAGTCGAGTTGGTGGAGGTGTAGATCGAGGGATGGCCGGTTGGGTTTTGTTCCTTACAACTATTTGGAGATTATAAGACGGTCTACCAATACTACCAACGGTGGTGCTATCGAGATGGTGAGTCCAGCAAAGAAAATTGTTGCAGACGACCAAGGGTTGAACTCTTTGGAGTTTAAGAAGTTGCAAGGTTGAATGATATATATATATATATATCATTTCATTTCATTTTATTTATTTATTCTTATAGTGGGTCCTAGCTACCATTGCAATGTAACGTTGGTTTAATGAACTAGAGTACTACCGTGTAAAAATAAAAACAAGTGACGGTTAATCCGGGTAACCAAAGTAAAAAAGAAACAGACGCGATGACCGACGCAAAGCACCGCCTGGAAGCGCCCGGCCAATGAGCGGCGTGGAAAATCAAACAGTGCAAACAGGCAGGCGGCCGCACGCTTCCTGTGTCTGTGTCTGTGTCTGTGTCTGTGTCTGCGTGCAAATTTTTGTACGGGTGCTACAGTCAACTACATAGTTCTTCTTGTTCTTCGGATCTGTTGCAGTCATTTAATCACTACTTAGACACATACATACACAACATCACAATATGGGAGGACATCCAGGTGCATACATGGGCTGGTGGGGTTCTATGGGTAAGTGATACACACACCGTTTCCTTTTCTTTTCTTTTCTTTTCTTTGATTGGTTGGTTGGGTGCAATACCAATGAGAGTTGCTGAATTCTCCTTTGAATTATGAAGAAGGAAGAAGTACAGGAATTTTTTTTATTTATTTATTATTTTGGATTAGTAGTACTAACATATTTATTTTTATTACTTGAATTTACAGGATCCCCAAAGCAAAAATACATCACCCAATACACGGTTTCACCTTATGCTCAAGCTCCATTGAAAGGTTCTTTGGAGAAAGCATTCTTCAACACTTTTAGAAGAACCAAGGCACAATTTTTCTACGTTGCTGCACCTGCATTGTTCGTCTGGGAAGTTTGGGCTTGGGCTAGAGACACCAACGAATTCATTTACACCAAGGCTGGTAGAGACATCTTGATTGAAGTTTCCGCTTAAAAAGAAAATTTGTTCAATTTGGTTAATTTTGCAATGATCTTTCTTGATGTTTTTGTTGTTGTTCCTTTTATTATTATTTATCGACAGAAAAGAAAAAAAAGTAGAATGAGAGAAATGGATCACTAGTTGCTTGTAAATAAGTGATTGGCTTAGCCTTCCATTTTTACCTTTCTACATATATATATATATATATAGTTTATGTTATTAGAAAATATGAATCTTTTTTACTTGTTCATGTGTATCAAAAAGGACAATTCGTAGGATTATATATTATGGGATGGAAAAAGCTGTATATAACTTTAATAGTACACCAAAAAAACAAAAAAAACAAAACATCATCAGAGAAAAAGGCAAGAATTAAAAACTTATGAAGACTAAAGACAAGGGCGAGGACGGGAGGTTAAAGATTAAATCATCAAAAACAAAAAAAAAAATTAAAACCATTCAACTTTCTTTCTTTGCAGCTTCGTCAGAGTTGACTGATGACAAGTCCTCGTTGAACGCCACAACAACGTAACCTATTAGAACAACGTTGGCTACAAAAGCAGCCAACCCACCGGACACGATGGAACTTTCAAAGATCGAATTGGATAGGAAGAAAGTTAAGATCGGTCCAATGATCATCATGGCTGTGAAGATAATCAATTTTCTTAGAACTTGCCTGTAATGGTGAGGTTTATGTAGTGTGCTGTTAGTAGAAAGTTATAAAAAAAAATGTTTGTATGATGGAAAACGACAATCGTTTGGGTGCTGTTTTGAAAAGTTGTAATTTGTAAAAAGGGACATACGGAGGAATGTCAGCCATTGTGAGATGTGTGTCTAGAGTACGAAGAGTGATGGGGCAGTGACAAAGGAACAGATAGATAGATAGATAGATAGATAGATCCGATCCGATCCATCTAACCAACCACTTCTGGAGAGTCAGTCAGAGTGGAAGACACGAAGATAAAACGGACAGTAATCAGCGTCGGTGAATTTTCTCTCTCTCGGCTTATATAATCTATTACACACACATCACAGGTATCGTCTATCTTATCAGCTTTTTGGTTGGAATTGGCAACCCTTTGATTTGTGTATCTCTCCATCTTTTCTCCTATCTCTACTTCACTACCAACCAACCAACCAACCAACTATGCCACTTACACCTGAACAATTGGCACAATTCAAAAAGAACGGCTGCATTTCCATCGAGAACTATCTAACTCCCGCAAAAGTTGCCTTATTGAACGCGGAGATTGACAAGTTGCTGAACGGTATCGATCTATCCAACCATCCCCTAACCAAATTCACCACCGCTGAAGATGGCAAGGAAGGACACATTGGGGACAATTATTTCATTGGATCTTCGGACAAAGTGCACTATTTTTTCGAGCCCGATGCGTTTGAAGATGGTAAGTTGGTGAAACCCGTTTCGAAAGCGATCAACAAGATCGGTCATGGGTTGCATTTCTTGAATGACGCATTCAATTCGATCACTGTGAACGAAGATATTGCCTCCATTTGTAAGCAGTTAGGGTTTCGTGATCCAAGGGCGTTGCAAAGCATGGTGATCATCAAGCAGCCGGAGATTGGAGGCAAAGTGCCACCGCATCAGGATGGGGAGTTCTTGTACACCAACCCGCAGTCGTGTGTTGGGTTCTGGTTCGCTTTGGAAAAGTGTACGTTGAACAACGGTTGTTTGAGTTACATTCCAGGGTCGCATGTCACGTATCCTATTGAGAAGAGGTTCGTTAAGGATACAGCCAAGGGGACAGGCACGAAGTTTGTGGATCCGGTTACTTTAGAAGATTGGGATTTTTCGAAGCAGCCAGGGTTGAGCGTTGGTGATGAAGAATTTGAGTTAGTTGAAATACCTGCTGGTTCGTTGGTGTTGATCCACAATACTGTGGTTCACAAGTCGGAGAGAAATACCTCTTTGGATTCGAGAAACGCCTACACTTTCCATGTGATTGAAGGTGAGAACGAGTATGACGAGTTGAACTGGTTGCAGGTGCCACCTGATAAGCCAAGCGGTACCAAAGGTTTTACAAAGTTGTAGAGGTGTGTTAAATATATATATATATATATAATATTATACGTTAGTATGCATGAATTTAGCTATTGTGACTCTTTAAAAGAAGGACCGCAAGAGTATGATGTGCCATCGTAGGAAGCGCAATTACAGGGACCAATATATATATATATATGTGTGTGTGTGTATGTAGTGGAAAGAGAGATCGACCGAACTCCGAGAAGAGTTAAGTGCCAGATTGACCAGCAACCTGCCAAAGAGAGAGAAAGACAGCAGCTGCAAATAAAATGACTAATAAATAACAAGGCAATCTGACTTCTCCACGCACACGTTAAAATCGCGGGCCTGCAAAGTTGGAATTAGTGGGGCCGATGGAGTAACAACTTGCAACTTTGTCTATGTTATCGTTTCGTATATATATATATATATATATGGTTGGATATGAAATCGATAACAAAACGATTGTTAATTGTATACAATTGGGGCATCCCATCATCAAGAAATGCAACTAACTATAAGAATTGAGGAAAAAAACACAAAAAAAAAAGCAGATCTGTGTCACCGCCGTGCGGCGCCTGCCCGATCTGGATCGAGTCCCCTGGGCTCCGACTCATTTTTCACCCACCGGTGGATGTTTTCTACAATGTCTTTCCCTTTGGATGCTACTTGTTGCTCTTGGGTTGCAACTCTCGGGATTTGTTCTTTGTGTTTGATTTATATCTGACGCTTAGCTCTGCAGGTGTACCGTCTGGGTGTTAGTCATGTGGGTGCCTGCTCTTGTGCCGTAGACGTACGTATATATCTCTCTCTCTGTTTGTCACACAATTATATATATAAACACACTTTTTCCCAGATCCATATATTAAGAAAAAAAAAAATAAACACAGAAAGAAAGCAAAAACATGTTATATGACGAATTGTTCAATACATGTCACGACTGCTGTGATATGACCAAAGACGAACACGTGATCGTCAACTCCAGAGATCCAACGGACAAGTTGGAACATCTGCTCCCGTCCTACGAATTGCACCAATTTCTCCACAGAAGTTTCAAACAGATGGTGCTCGATTCGCCCCACATTACCACTCCTCCACAATATACAACCAAACCATCAAAGAGCAATTTTGTTGGTTTATTGTCCAACGATGCACATAATGACAGACAGCTTACCGTCGCTTCTGCACAAACCACACAGGCATACTTCGAACAAGGCTTGAACGACATGAACGTTTTAAACGGTAATTCTGTGCTTTCTAACGTGAAACTGTTGAAGTATTTGCCCACAATAACAGCGTACGACGTCATGGTCAACGTTGTGTTGTACGATTACAACTTGGACTCGTACAATCCTTACTATGCAGGAGAGACTTTGAAAGGTATCGTGAGAATCTCGAACACTTCCAAAGTGGCCGTTCCTTACGAGATATTGCTTGTCACTTTTGAAGGATCGTATACTACTTGTAAAGATGGGAAAATCATCGTTTCCCAGTTTTTGGACATGGTGGATTTCAAAGCTAGTGGGTTGGTCTTTGATGGATACGATGCCGATCCTACTTTTAAACACCCGCCACCTCCGATGAATTTTGTCACCGATGGTTTACCGTTGGATAAAGTGTTGAAGCCGGGCAAGACTTATGACGTGCCTTTTGTGTTTGAGTTGCCTAGAGTGACAAAGACGAGCGGTATGATGTTGCCGTTGTCGGTTGGTGACTACCATCTATCAAACAGAAACAACAACAATAGTAGTAAAGTGGCCGATGCGGTGGTTCGGTATTTCGAGAAGGACGACTTCATGAAGGGGAAAGATTTGGGTGTTTGTTACAATGTTCGTGCAAGATTGCTACGGTTTGCTAAAGATAAGAAGCAGGTTTGTATTAGTAACGATGTGAGACACATCGTCGAATATGCTGGAGATAAAAGATTAGATTTAAAGAAAGTTCAGGAAAAAAACAGACAAAGCTATGGAGAGTTGTCGTTACCATCGTTCGAGTTGGATGCAGATACACAATTGAACATGCTGGTGGCACACTTGGGTTCGGTGCTGGACCAGAAGAAAGCAGAGATGGTTTCCGAGAAGAAGCAGAGCTCGATCGATTGCAAGCAACCGTTGGACAGCGACCAGTACAACCGGAACACCAAAGAGAACCGGCTTGTCTGTCGACCGAATACCAGCAGTTCAGTGTTTAAGTTGTCTCGTAGTGGTGGTGACATTCCGTTCGATTTGAGTTACCGTACAGTTGGGTCGTTGGTAGCCATGCCCCATGGGTTCGTGGACCGTACGTCGTACCAGATGAGCGTCCATTTTATCAAGGCGTCTTCGTTCAAGACAAAGAGCGTGCATTTGTATTCTCTCACTGTGTATTCGAAGTACCAGATCCCGACTCGGTTGAACCCGGAGTGGTTTGTGAACGGGAACGATTTCGAGCGTGTTATCCAGCCGAAATTCGAGGAGTTGAAGCAAAAGATGCGGTGTCTTGCCGAGTTGCAAGGTGGTGAATATTTGGATCAGGTGGTGGATCATAACGACCGGTTGAAGATCAGAGGTGCTTGCCATTTGATTGTGCACAAGAATCAGTTGCCTCTCTTTGCGTATAAAGTGAAGGAGACGAAGGGTAAGTCGGGCAGCAGCAGCAGTAGTTTCCATGTGGAGATGACTGGGAAGTTGCCTAAGAACATGGTGCTCTTGCCCACTTTTGAGTCCCCTTTTGTGTGTAGATTCTACTTCTTGAAGTTTAAAATCTACTTGCCCCATGGAACCCAGTATAAAGGTGAAAAGTTTTTGGAGTTTGACATTCCCGTTAGATTAGAATGAAAAAAATGAATTAATAAATAAATAGTCAATTTTATTTTATATGTATAAGTCCTCGTCCTCGTCCGTAACCCTGTTTAAAACTTTGTCTTTGCTCTTGGAGTATTCGACAGGGTACATCTCCTTCATGGCATGGGTCAACTTGGCTGCCATCTTGGTGCTCTTGTTCAAGTTGCCAACCAACTCGGGTATGATCTTCAACTTGAGGTTCTCGTATTTCGTAACGTGGTCGGTGATCTTCTCAGTGAGCTCATCCATCAAGTTGAGGATCTCTTTGGACATGTTATTGAGTTCTCCTGAGATTTGGGATTGCAAAACAAGTGACCGGTCCAATTGGATCGCATCTAGGGATTCGTAGAGGGAGTTTATCAAGTAGTCGATTGCATTAAAGTTGGAGTTGGAAGGGAGGATCGTTGAAGAGTTCTCGGTGCCTAGTCTCCTACTGTTGTTGTTGTTGTTGCTCTCCTGCATATGGCTATGTCTGTTCCTGTTGCTACTATCGTTGGTAGCAGTGTTCTGGTTGGTCTGTCCTCTTGGGTTCCGCATGGAAGTGTCGTTGTTATCATCTCTGTCGTTATCTGTTTCGGTCTCAGTTTCTGTGTCTGTGGTTGTGGTTGTTGTGTTCGTGAACGACTCTGCGTCTGACTCCACTATGAAACTGACGGCATCTATAGGCATATCTACTCTGTTGATTGAATTGAGTGACAGAAGGTAAACCGTTGGATGGCAGCCGGATCTTAACATCAAACAAAGTACATCCATCTGAATGTATGGGCAAATATAACGTGGATGCACCAGCCACAGAAAAAAGAAAAAGAGGCGAGTGCACAGTGTGGCGGGTGAGGTGGCGGAAAGAGCATCGGTCGTTCATTTTCTGACAGCTTGTGTTTTGTTGAATTTGATTGATGCCTGTTGTTTCCAGAACCATTCCTTCCCCATTGGATACCGTCAACTAACTGCAAATGTCCTCGGAACAAGTTAGGGCACGTTTACGGCCGTTTGGGATCTCTTTTGAGAAGTCTTTGACCGACTTGATCAAGGGCATTAGATCAAACAACAACGATCCTGACAGGTTGGCCAACTTCTTGGAGACCTCGATCCAAGAATGCCGGAACGAATTGAAGACAAACGATTTGGAATTGAAGTCCATGGCGGTTTTGAAGTTGGCATACCTTGAGATGTACGGGTTTGACATGAGTTGGTGTTCTTTCCATGTGTTGGAAGTGATGTCGAGTTCCAAGTTCCAGCACAAGAGGATCGGATACCTTGCAGCGATACAGATCCTGCAGAGGCAGAACAACGACGATGCTTTGATGTTGATGACCAATTTGCTCAAGAAGGACATAAACTCTTCGAATTTCGTGGAGACTGGAATGGCCATTAGTGGAATTGCAGCGATTGTGACGACCGAGTTGGCACAGGATATCTGCGACGATATGGTTAAGATGTTGAACCATTCTAGACCGTTCATTAGAAAGAAAGCCGTTTTAGCCATGTACAAGATTTTTTTGAAGTTCCCGGAGGCGTTGAGATCGAATTTCAATAGGTTGATCGAAAAATTGGAGGATGAAGATAGTTCTGTTGTCTCTGCTACGGTTAACGTCATCTGTGAGTTGGCTCATAAGAATCCAAAGAACTACGTAGATTTGGCTCCACGATTGTTTGGCTTGCTTAAGGATACAAACAACAATTGGATGGTGATTAGGTTATTGAAGCTTCTCTCGTCGTTGTCCTTGATTGAACCAAGGCTCAAATACATCCTATTGCCGGCCATATTGGAACTCATGGAATCTACAAGGGCACTATCGTTAGTGTACGAGTCAATCAACTGTATATTAAACGGACAGATGCTAACTTCGGAAGATACAAAGATTGCCAAAGTGATAATCAACAAGTTAATTCAATTTTTGGAGAACGACGACCAAGATTTGAAGTACGTTGGGTTGTTGGCGTTTATCAAGACTTGTAAGATCCACAAAGATTTGATCAAGAAGCACGACAAGATCATACTTGCATCGATATACGACAACGATTTAACAATCAGGGAGAAGTCTTTGGAGATTGTGGACTCGTTGGTGACAGACAAGAACATCGTGTTGATTGTTACCAGGTTGCTAGTGCAGTTGGTCCCAGTGGACGAGCAATCGGAGAAATTATTCAACGTGAACGAAAAAGCCAACGATAGTTCCGATTTGTTTTTGAGATCGACAAGCGAACCTATGTTGGTCACAGACAAGTACAAGTACCAAGTGATAACGAAGATTATTCAAATCTGTTCGATGAACAACTACAAGAACATTCCAAACTTCCGGTGGTACCTGGGGGTGTTGAAAGACATCATCAACTTGAACAAAGATAACAAGATAGCCAATGTTGATAATTTGATCAGCGATCAGTTCATCGATATGGCTATTAGGGTGCCTAGTATAAGGGGTGCTTTGGTTGGTGCGTGTATTGATTTGGCTGTTTTGGCCGAACCGAGCGACTTGATTTCCTTTTATAACGGGTTGAAGAATTGCGTGTGGATCATTGGTGAGTACTATTCCGACTACATTTCCTCATCAGTTGATAGCGATGAAGAAGAAGAAGAAGAAGAAGATGATGATGATGAACAAGAAGCCGAAGACAACGTTGCAAAGGGAAGCAAAACTACCGGTGCTCAAATCATAAACAATATCATTGGACAACCATTTTTAAAGAGTAACAGCAGCTTGGATATTTCCAACAGCATCGTCCCTGTGTACATCCAATCTCTGGCGAAGTTGTACAGCAAGTACTGCAATTCGCTGGATTACGACTGGACGAAAGACGATTTGGAGCACGTTATAGTATTGACGAAGAACTTGATCGGTTGGTTGGAGTCGTACCAGCAGTGCACGAATTTTGAAGTTCAGGAGAGAAGCTTATCGTTTGTGGAGATCTTGAAGCTTGTGTTGGAGTCTCTGAATAACGATTTTGAAGACGAAGAGACGCAAAACAAGCCTGCGCCTTATTTTTTGACCACTGGTTACTCGCAGTTGTTCAATAGTTACCAGATCAAGCCGATAAACAACGCAATCCAGAAGGCGATACCGTTGCCTAGTGATTTGGATTTGGAGAATCCTATTAGTGAGGAATCGCTTGTGGAGTTCAACAGAACGTTGTCCAAAATTTTGGATCTTGATAAGAAGCTCGACAAGGCGTTGGATGGTGTTGATGACGACGATGAAGATGACGAGGACAACATATTCGAGAGCGAGCGTGAGGAGTTGTCGGATTCTGACGATGCGGACGATGCGAACGATGAGTACAGTGGCGATGGCGGTGAGTTGAAGAAGAAGAAAAGAGAGAGGTTGGAAAGGTTGAAAGATGATCCGTACTATATATTCGGGAACACGTCTTCGACTCCTTCAGAAGCGACGGCAACGTCGTTGAACAACGACAGCGTTTCAGGAAACAAGAGTACTACGGCGGTCAAGAAGAAGAATAAGAAGCCATTGAAGCCGAAGAAGATCCGGAAGGAGAAAGTGTTGGTTTTAGGAGACGAGGAAGGTGTTGTTGGTGCCGTTGAGTCGGTGTCGTCACCAGCAGCAGCAGCAGCAGCAGCGTCGGATGCCGGTAAGAAAAGTGGTGATAAGTGGGGTAGACGGAAGGATAAGAGCAAGTTGATTATCGATTCGTCCGTTTTGGATAACTTTGATTTGACGGCCAAAGATGAAGGGGAAGGGTTTGGAGCTGGAAAGTTTGATGAGTACGATGTGGAGAAGTTACGTAGGCAGTTTGAGTCGTCGTCTTCAGTGGAGCCCGTTGATGTTAAGGCGTCTTCTAAGCCTAAGAAGAAGAAGAAGGTTGTTGTTGAGGAAGGTAAAAAAGAGGGGTCTCCCCTTGCCGGTGTACCGTCTCCTGTTGAAGTTGTCACGGTAAAGAAGAAACCAAAGAAACCGAAGAAGAAAGTTGCCATTATTCAAGAGTAGCTTTCTTCAATTAATATTTTGTCTCATTGGCATTATATATATATATATATATATATACATCATTAAAAGAAACTCTTTAAATTATAATTCGTGTAGAAGTATACAAAAGCATTAGCGTTTTAAGCTAAATTATAAATATATATATATATTTATTTATTTATTTATTTGTCAACCGATCTCTCTTCGAATTTCGTATCGTTCGATTCATCTGGCACAGCTGTAGCTGTATGAGTTTCGGTAGCTTCCTCGTTCGTTTCAGCTGGAGCATCCGTCACCTCCGTGTCAGGTTTCGTTTCCTGTGTATAAGGAACATCAGACTCCGGAACCGTGGACAACTGCCCGTTCGAACCGGCAGCATCACCGTTCGAACCGTGTTCTGCCTTCACCTCATGTTCCAACATGGACGAATTGTTGTTGTTGTTGTTGTTACCATCATCATCATCTGTGGCTGGAGCAATACGGATCTGGTTTGAATCGCCCGTTACTTTGGATAGCCTATCCCTGTTGTCGAATTTCAAAACCACGTTTCTCGTTCTTGGAGATTCGGACACGGTAGTGGTGGTGGTTAGAGTCGAGTAATCGGCTTCAGATTCCGAGGTTTCAAGTTTGACTTTCTTGGACTTCTTGGCTGCAGAGTTGGCGTTGATCTTTCGCTTTGACTTTTTATTGTTCTCGTTGTTGTTGTTGGTGGAGGTGGTGATGTCCTTAGAGCCCGCCGTGCCGTGTTCGGAATCGAGTCTCGTTCTATTCTGAGCTATCTGATGGTTATAGTATCTGTTTCGTTTCACGTCGTTAAAGATCTCTTTGAAAGTGTCGTCATCGTAGATTTTGGAGATCGGGTTAGCTTCTAGTAGGTACAATTGGTCCATTATTTCCGGTCTCGATTCGAATTTTTGCAATTCTTCATCGATTGTAGCCTCATCAACGTCCGAATCGTCCTGGCCTATTCTAGATTTGAACAAAGGTGCCAAAGTGGATTTGAGTTCAGGTTTCAAGGCAACCACTTTTTTCAACTTTAAAATCTCTTCTATTCTGGTGAGGTTTACGTTGAGCGGCTTGATTTCTTCGTTGTCCATGTACTCGATCAAGTTCGTTAGCATGCTGTTTCTCATCTCGCTGTATCTTACCAACTTGTTCAATTTGGATTCCAACGTGCTCAATTTCTTGGATTCTTCGTTGATCGTTCTGAATTTCGTCAAGAGGTAGTAGTAGAGCATCCTGTACTCTTTTGTCGTTCGCTTTCTATGGTACGTCTGTTGACCTGTTCCGTGGTGGGATTTTATCGTGTTTGTATTTGGTTGTGTTGTGGTGGCTGTGGAAACGTCGTCATCTTGCTCTTCAGGCACCACCATCACCATCTCGTCGCCTTCATCTTCATCTTTGTGATCGGAGTCCTCTTGGTGTCTCGAAATTAGTAGGCTTATCCTAGGTGAGTTTGAAGTTTTTGGAGCAGGCATGGTTTCCGTCGAATTGGACGAGATTGGGTTGTTTAGTTTAGTGATATCCATCTATGCGTCTATATATATATATATATATATATATATATAAGAAGTACAGCCGATTGGCCGGTGGAGTCTGTGTGACCTGCAAACTTGTAACGGTGAGCAACTTGCAACTTTTGTTCTGCCGGCCGCGTTGTTTGATTGTCGACGCTGCGTTGCTTATCGACGCGTCGGTTGTTTTCAGATGTGTTTCGCACGACCCCCTATTTCTGAATTTTTTTTTTTTTTTTTTTACTTATTTTTATACTTATTTTTACTTATTTTTACTTTTTTTTTATCTTGTCCCTATCGATTACAGAACTAGCTACTGACCATGGTGCTTAAGTCAACCACTGCTAACGATATCTCTGTGTACCAGGTTTCTGGTTCGAATGTTTCCAGATCCCTACCGGATTGGATAGCCAGAAAGAGAAAGAGAGCTTTGAAAAACGATGCAGACTACCAGAACAGGGTGGAGTTGATTCAAGATTTCGAGTTTAGTGAAGCTTCGAACAAGATCAGGGTGACCAAAGATGGACAGTACGCGATGGCTACAGGTACATATAAGCCACAGATCCACGTTTACGATTTCGCCAACTTGTCGTTGAAGTTTGACAGGCACACCGACTGTGAGAACGTGGACTTCTTGTTGTTGAGTGACGACTGGACCAAGTCCGTGCACTTGCAGAACGACAGATCGATCGAATTCCAAGTGAAAGGGGGTATGCATTACAGAACGAGAATCCCAAAGTTTGGTAGAGGTTTAGCTTACAACGAGGTTAACTGTGATTTGTACGTTGCTGCATCGGGCAACGAGATCTACCGGTTGAACATGGAGCAAGGACGGTTCATGAAGCCATTTGAAGTGGAGAGTGATCTAGGTGTGAACTGCTTGGATATCAACGGAGTGCACGGGCTAGTTGCTGCTGGGTTAGAAGACGGAACCGTTGAATTCTGGGACCCAAGGGCCAAGCAGAGGGTGATTAAGATGTCAGTTGATGATGGGTCTGGGTTACCAAATTCGCAGATCTCGGCTTTGAAGTTTAGAAATGACGGGTTGAACTTTGCGTGTGGGACGTCGAACGGTGTTTCCATGTTGTACGATTTGAGATCCTCTCAACCCGTCATGACCAAAGATCAAGGTTATGGATTCGACATCAAGAAGATCGTGTGGTTGGACGAGAGTCCTGCCACATCGAACAAGATCATGACGTCTGATAAGAAGATTGCGAAAATTTGGGACCGTGTTTCTGGGAAGCCGTTTGCTTCGATGGAACCTAGCGTTGATATCAACGATGTGGAATACATTCCAGGCACAGGGATGTTCTTCATGGCGAACGAGGCGATTGCTATGCACACTTACTATATACCTGCGTTGGGTACGGCGCCGAAGTGGTGTTCTTTCTTGGACAACATCACCGAAGAGTTGGAAGAGAAGCCATCGGACACTGTTTATTCGAACTACAGGTTCATAACGAAGCAGGACGTTGTGCGCTTGAACATCTCGCATTTGGTCGGTTCGAAAGTGTTGAGGGCTTACATGCACGGTTACTTCATCGATACTGAGTTGTACGACAAGGTGAATTTGATTGCCAATCCGAATGCTTTGGCTGATGAAAGAGATAGGGAGATCAAGAAGAGGATCGATAAAGAGAGAGAATCTAGAATTAGAACCACCGGTGCTGTTACCAACACCAAGATCAAAGTCAACAAGGAGTACGTTGGCAGATTGGAGAAGAAGTTGGGTACGGATACTGTGGAAGATGTTGTTAACGATGACCGTTTCAAAGAGATGTTTGAGGATCCAATGTTCCAGATTGACGAGGAGTCACACGATTATAAACAGTTGAATCCAGTGAGTGCAGGTACGAACAAGATTCCTAAAGGTTTGACTGCTGCTGAGGAGTCTGACGAGGAGAAGATGAGAGGTGACAACAATTCTGACTCTGACTCTGAGTCCGAGTCCGAAGAGGAAGAGGAAGAGCAGGAAGTTGCAGATTCAAGACAGAGAATTAAAGTTAAAGAGCAACTTTTGAAGAAGAAAGAACAGAAGAGAAAACAGGAGAGATTGGAAAAGGAAGCGTTCTTGTCCACCATGAAGCCATTAGATGCTGCAGCTGAGAACGACTTGAATCCAAACGCGGTCAAACAGTCCATGTCATTCGGCAAGCAGGTGAACATCAACGATAGAATCAGCAAGTTTGAAAAACAAAAGAAGCAAGGTGTGAGGGTCACCAAGAACTACAAAGGTGAGGCTGAAATCAGTTACATTCCAACCAAGAAAGCAAAAGCTGTTAACTTTGAGCAGTTGGAAGACGATGCTAATGCTAGCGAAAGAAGAGGTAAGAACAAACAAGTGTATGAAGGTAGAAGAAGAGCCAGTAAAAACACCTTTAGAGGTATGTGAACAGCAAAAAAAAAAAGGGAGGTTTTTATTTTTTTTTCTATCCGTATTTAGATTGTGTATATTTAATCGATTAATGCTATTATATTTTTAATGTACATATTTTCTTTTCTATAAATCGTCGTGGTCCAAATTCAGTTTCTTTCTTATGTCATCCCAGTTGGTGGTGATTAACCCGTTGTCAAATATCTTCTTGAACACGTCCAACAATTGAACGTTTTCGTTGTTGATCCGTTCGCTCTCCACTAACAAGTTGTGCAATGATTTCCCTTTGTTCAGCGAGGGTGTAAACCTTTTAGGTACTTGAACGGGTACGCCGTGGATCAAGTGGATCTTGTGGTTCGGTAGCTGTCTTAAAGTTCTTCTGTTTTCGTCAGCAGTCTGATTGTTGATTCTGGTTGCATCGTGCAAGAATTTACACGACGCACCGTGTCTGCAACTCTTGTTGTTTTGCCAAAATTTACAAACTCTTCTGTTTGAGTTGGTTCTTTGGTTGGCATTTGGGATAGAGGAAGGAGGGGTAGCATTTCCTGTTAGGGATTGCAGTATCTTCTGCTCTCTCTCCTTCTGTTCTTTCTTCAGTTGTATTCTCTTATTGGTAGGCCAATTCTTCTTTCTTTCTTCGATCCATTTTTTGATGTCCTCTTCGGACGCCAAAACGATGTTTGTGCCTTGGATGGGAACGATTTTACTCGATGTGGGAGTTTTAAGTAATTTTTCATCATCATCATCATCATCATCATCATCATCATCATCATCTGCTTCTTCGTCAACTTCTAAAACATTTAGTTTGTTTTCTGTGATCTGTGGTTTCTCTGGTATAATATTTTTAGGTGGTTCATTCAATGGTTTGTTCTTGGCTGGCATCTGAGGTTTAGGGGGTAAGAAGTTAGGTAGATGTGTAGGTAGATCATTAGTGATGCCAGGGAAGATCTCAAGGTTTGTTTGATTGGAGTGCCGAGTGAAATTTTCTGTTGGCCGTTTGATGTTGGTTGGTAGAACATCATCACTAATGTCAGCAGGTCTCTTCCCGTTGGCGTTCAAATCTGTTGTTTTTTTCGCATTGCCTTTTCTTTTCTTGTTTCTGAGCTTGCTTCTATTCTTGTTCTTGTTCTTAACATTGGATGAGGTTGGAAGGGTTGTTGATGGAGTTGAGTTTGGAGCTGTGGATTGGCTAGGAGGAGCGGGAGGAGGAGGAGGAGGAGGAGGAGCAAAAATAAAATCGCTCATTATATTGGAATAGGCATATATACACAAGGTGGTGGCGTCCTGATATTGGACAAAGCAGAGAAAAGATGGGACCAAAAGATGGGAATCCATGATTCAAAGAAAAATTGCATGAAAAATGCAGCAGCTATATGCTTATCATATTGATTAGATAATGATACCTCGGAGTCGGAGGTAACAACTTGGCTGTTGGGGAGGGGGGAGGTATCGAAGAGATCAACCAGCCAATATTTCTTGAACCGTGGTTGTATATATATATATATATATATATAACATATGGATAGAAGGCAATATAGTATACAAAATGCACGGTACATGTGGAACAACCGCAAGAAGAGCAACGCCGGCCAGAAACCAACCGAATGGGTCGGAGATCGAGGATTTATGACATAACGGATGTGTCATTGTTGAGGAGCAGCGAAGAGACAAAACGGCCGGCTGGAGCGTTTTCAACATCTTCTCTCTTTCTTTATCTGTGTGTCTTTTACCTGTTACCGTTACCACGGAGTCTTCCAATTACTCGTCTAAACTACACACGAACCACTATTATACACAGCCATGTCATCCGCCGGTAATGCTGCCAGCAAATCGTTGGTTTCCAAATACGTCAATAAGGAGACTTTGAAGTACGTCTTCACAACGCACTTCTGGGGTCCCGTTTCCAACTTTGGTATCCCGGTGGCAGCGATGATGGATTTGAAGAACAAGAAGCCGGATACCATCAGTGGTCCTATGACCGGTGCGTTGATCGTGTATAGTGCCGTGTTCATGAGATATGCATTAGCTGTGAGACCGGCAAACTACTTGTTGTTTGGTTGCCATTTCGTTAACGAATTTGCCCAGTTGGGTCAAGGTTTCAGATGGGTCAACTTCCATTACTTTGGTGGTGATGATAAGCAGATGAAGGCTTGATGGTTATGGTCAATAACCTACCCTCCTTCTTCTGCTGCTTTAGCTTGTTTTTGCTTCGGATTGGCTTGTATGTTGAATTAAGCCCATGAATTATGCTTGTATAGTTAAGGATATAAATAAATATATATACATATATATACTAATAATGTATTCAGTTTGACAGATTTGTTATGGGTTTACTGTGTATTCATTTGATACGGAATTAATATATTTGTAAATGCAATCATCAGTTAATTAATTAGAATAGGATATACATTCTCAATCAAAGATACCTTTGACTCTAGGAACGTTCTGTGTAGGACCTAGCACATCAATCTCCTCTTCCTCTTCTTCTTCGTTATCGTCAGCTGAAACCTCCTTGCCGCTCTGTTTCCTGCTCACCGACACGCTATGGTACCTTGCGTTGTCCCAGAATATGCTGTCGATCTCTTCATCCGGACCTGGTTCATCTCCTTTAGGATCGTCCTCTTCTTCATTGTAGAAATCCAACTTTTGACGTTTTTTGTAATCTGATCCTAGATCGTCTTCATCGATAAGACGGTAATGGGATCTTTTCGGTGAAAGGAGTGATTCGCTGATACCTTTACTTCTCGTTCTGTTTATAGTTGGAAGATCATTCAGTTGGTGGTCATCGTCCATCGGAACAAATAGTGGTTCGTTCAGTGGATGGTTATTTTTAAAATTCTGTGTATCTTTGTGGTGATTACCTTCAGCAACAGGTTCGTCGTGCCTTACACTGCTCTTCAAGGCAAATGACGTTGGTTTGTACTGTTGCTTCTTATCCAGTTGCTGGATCTGCAATTTGTCTGTTTCGCTGTCACTTATCACGATTAGTGTAATTGAACAACACTCCAGAGACTCGTTCTCCCTTTCTATAAAGTAGTGCCGTTCAAAAACCAACGGAGAGCCGGGCATGCTGAACATCAACTCGCAGAGGTTTGTCTCTGGTGTGTTCAGTATTAAGTTGTTGTTCTTGAACTGGTGGAAGTTTGACCTTTCTGCTAACGATAGGTAGTTTTGTCCGATGAGTTGGATAAAAGTCTTGAAGTCCCGGAGTCGGAACGACACTTGGTACTTTGTCTTCTTGGCCGTTGAGTCGTCGAGGTCAGAAGGTAGTGGCATTATGTTATGGTTGGTCAAGTCGTTCAAGCTTAGTAGGATCGACAAGTTCATTGGTTGTGCAGTTAGGTTGTATGTTTTCTTGTTTGCAAAGATCTGTTGTCTGTTAAATCCGTGCAAGATGAGTTTTCTGGAGTACGGCAACACTTCGATCTTGAAGTCTTCTAGAGCGTGTGGGAACATGAGGAGAAACTTCTTGAGGATATTGGTGTCGATGACAAGGCAATGCACTCGATCCTCCTGATCCTCCCCTTCTTCTTCTTCTCCTGCATTGTGGTGTTCGGTTGTTTCTTGGTGATATGCGATCGTTTTGTGGATGTGGCTTATTTTTAAATCGAACGACTCGTGTCCAATGTTGAAACTTAACTGGTACTTCTTGGTCATCTCGTTCCTTGTTTTGAACTCAATGAACAGCCTGTTTGAGTAAATTCGGTCCATTTCTTCTGCGTCGTCATGCAAGATGAGCAGCTTGAATACCTCAGAGTTTTCACCGCAGTCTTTGAATAGTACGTTCAAATTTCTCGAGTTGATCAAGAAACTGAAGCTACGTGCCCGATTGTTGTCCTCTGTTGATGGTGGGTTTGGGAGGTCACCGTCGATGAGGAAGCTCTTGAAAAAATGTGGTTTGAATTGACAGTTGAGCGAGCTTGTCTTTGACAAGTTGATCGCAGTTAAGAGGATCTCTGAGTTACCGTTCGATGATGGTTCAGCATGGCGGATGGTGAATTTGATGATGTCGGAGACCGTGGAGAGGGAGTAGATGCATTTTGTCCATAGCGATTTCGAGTCTGTCGTCTCCAGTTCCGCTTCAAATTTAAACGGCATCTAATACGTTGGTGGTGGGTGTTGAAGAGGTGGGTAATAAGAAGGAGGTTGAAAGGGTGGTTGATATGCAGTTATAGTCAATTGAACTATCGACTCTTCTATTTACTTTTCGACGCGACGCGTCTCTCAATGAAAAAAAAAAAGGTGGCATGACGAACTGTTTGTCGTGGTGGGTCAACGTTCTCCCACATCTTTAACTGCACATAGAATATCAAGTATGGATTCTGTTAAAATCTGCTTTCTTTCTACTGTGTATTACATAAAGCGTATTGTGAAAAAGGAAGTAATAAATTCGTAAAGAATTCGGTGTGTTTTTTGATTGATTAACCTTCCAGTTAATTCGGTAACATAGAATATATATGACTGTTTATCTCTTATAAACATGTCTGGTACGCTCGACGTCGACTCTGTCAAAGAAGCTTCCCTAGGAGTTACCCTACAAACCCGCACGCGGGCTTCCAAAGGCGTACGTTCCATAGTGTTTCCCCTAATTTGTCTTCTCCTGATTCTGACTCGATCACCTATGCCATTCTTTATCACTTGAATACATCTCTTATGTATTCCAAGTACATCCCAGATGCACTTCACGTCATGCACTCTATCATAACACTAGTTATGACCAATATATATAACACTATACATATTCCTATATATAAACAGAAGGTTCTTTCATAAACCTTGTTGGGTGTTGGGAATAATCCTAAGCATGCAGATATAATCGTGTGTCCCACTACCTGGTTATTCCAAATGGTTAATTTAAATATATACAACATAAATACCACAGTATATCCCTGTAGTTATATCTAGGATAGTTTATATTTTCTATATAGAACAGATAGCGGTATATTTAATAAAAACCTAGATCAAACAAAATATCATTAATGAAACTGTCAACAGAATTCAACAGGTTATGAGCTCTTTAAGCCATACGTTTAAGGTAAGTCAGACGTCGAAAAACCCACTGGTCCTGACAACTATCACACTTGGAAGACCATGATTTGTTGAATTCTGATAACAGTTTCATTAATGACAGGACTGTTTGACATTTTGTTTGATCTAGGTTTTTATTAAATATACCGCTATCTATTCTATATAGAAAATATAAACTATCCTAGAGATAACTACAGGGATATACTCTGGTATTTATCTTGTATATTTAAATTAACCATTTGGAATAACCAGGTAGTGGGACACACAATTATATCTGCATACTTAGGATTATTCCCAACACCCTCTGGTGGCATGAAGTAAATTGGATAATCGATCTTACCATTCAAAAAACGGATTCTTTGCATCGAACTGCGCAAGTAACCAGCCGTTGATCTGTGGTATGACTAACAAAAATCTCATTGTATCAAAGGCCATGACAGGTGCGTGTTTGTCCACGTAGTTTTCACCAACTATTTGTGTGAACGCCTTCGCCACAAGCCGTGGTTTGAATCTCTCTGAACCGTCAACTTCCTGTTTGACATTAAACAGCCAGCTACCAGAAACAATCAATGTTTCTTTGGGTAACTTTGTTCTGTTCATCATGTCAAAGACTTCTAGCTCTTTCATCGACTTGAGCTCTTCTGAACAGGATTCTATCCACTTGTTTTTCTCCTTGGTTTTCATTGCTTCCTTGTACTTCAAAGGAATGATATACTTATGCTTATCAACTAGCATGAAGTTTCCTGCAATGTTCGTAAACTAAAGATTCTCAGCAGATTGAGATACCCTCTCTTTCAATTCGGACGTTAAAAACACATCTAAATTTCTTGCAGATTCTGCAATCAAAATTCTCTTGACATCTTTCGATGGTTCCTTAACGTTTGACTTCCGAATAGCTCTTGGATTTGGATATACTATGATCCTATCCTCTTTGGTAGCTTCATCTTCTTGACCATCTTGGGTTAGTAAATATACATGAGCATTTCTGTCTAGTTCCACAACCTTTTTGAATGGAATTTTGCGCATCTTCAACCGCTTAAATTTTCCTTCAGCAGCACGCTTCAAATTCCTTTCCAATTCCATAACAGCAGTTCTTCTGGAACTACCATCTTGAATTGAAACATCACTTATTCCTCCCCCTATCTCTAATCTCTGAGTTACTCTCTGAGCTAAGAGATTCGTGACTGGATGATGCTTCTTCATTGGTTCCTCCCAACTTTGAAATCTCTTCCTGTCTAACAGTAAGGTTTTGAGTTGTATTATCATCACACGATTGAGTGATCTGCTTTCCCACAATAACGCCCGGTAAATCATCCTCTGATAATCCATTCACAGTCCTCTTGACCAAAATGGATTAGCAAAAGAGAAATTGAAGAACAACAGTTTTAAAGCAGTATTTATTGGTTATGATCAAACAATGTCTATTGTTACTGCCTTTGATTTGAAAAACAATAAAATTGTTAGATGTTCTTCATACAAGTCTATGGAAAATGTATTTCCTTTCAAAGATATTGACATGCAATCTGACATTGAGTCAGATCGTGATGGTGAGAGCGATAACGATGATTCATATACTGATGAAGAAGAGAATCTTGTGTCTGATAGAATGTTACGTTCACAATCAAAGTTATTGATGAATTCCAAATGAAGTTGAAAAGGGTGCTGATGTTGGTAATCACAATAATGAAATTTGTTCAACTTCATTTGGAATTCATCAATAACTTTGATTGTGAACGTAACATTCTATCAGACACAAGATTCTCTTCTTCATCAGTATATGAATCATCGTTAT
>JAJMAB010000065.1:0-90054 GCA_030564825.1 Ogataea sithepensis | reverse complement strand
TCAGGCTATCTTTTTCCATGCAGACACTGCTCTGATGGTCCCACTAGATGACCATGCCATTCGATTATTCAAAGCTACTTATAATTACAAATTTGGTTTCTGGGATATTGCTCCGGAGTGCTGAACTATCTAGGCCATCGGGCCTTGGCCTTGTGGCTGTTGGTACAAATCATTTTCTTTTAAGGTTTTTATCTACCCTTAACTAGACTTTTTCTCCTTTTTCTTGACGGTGTTTTATTTTGTTTATATAATGGTGCTATTGTTGAAGTATGTGATTAAAGTAGACATTAGTTACTCTATATGGATTAATAAAATATTATGAACTATTGAAAAAAAAAAACATTTGTTTTTTGGCCCCTGCCGTCTCTGTCTATCGAAACAAGAAAAGGGTGATTGAAAGAAGGATACAAAAAGTGTCCAAAATATTCTCCATAGCCAACCGAAAAGGATCAGACTGTATAGAAATATATAGGATATATACTATGAGGTAGGGGTGCCTTCTCTGATAAAAGGGATAAATCCACCGGGAATATAGATATAACAACAACAACAACAAAAGATTTATTATTATCATTGCTATCAACCTTAATGGAAAATAACCATGCATAGAAATGTATAAGATATAGACTATAAAGTTGGGTGTTTTCTGTGATGAAATGGTAGATCAACCGGAAATATAGATCTAACAAGTGAACAAACAAGTCCTCTGCCCCCGGATACAAGAGTAGATGAGTGGCTGGACAGTCCAATCCACTCTTGCACCAAAGTGTAGACTCTCCCACTTTTGCCGAACTATCCAGAATCCCAGGCACTGACAGACTGCTCTGTAATATGTTATAACAATCTCTAAGATTTGAAGCTATTTCGCATCAACAAATTCATTAGTCTGCTGATCCCTGTACCGCACTGATAAAAGTTGCTTTATTTCTATAATTACCATGAAAGAACATGTCCTCTCAGTTCAATCTATACGAGGTTTTCAATTCGGTTATCAATTTTCAATTTGGATATGAGTTCTGGTTCCAAGGGTTTTAACTGAAGCTCTACACCTCGTGAATTCGCGAAATCGTGTCAATAAGTAGATCAGAATCTTCAGATTAAATTCAATGATTAGGTAATCTTGGAGGTGGAAGATCACAGGCACAAAAATTGATAAGGGGGCTACTAAGTTGTAAAAAGGGAGCCCTCTCTGCTTCTAAGCTACTTTCTACGTTTCTAACAGAACTAAAACAAATTAATTATTCAATATATCTACCTATATATAGATAAGCTTAATCAATGAATTTGCAAATTCCTATTAACCTCAACGAAAACAATGAATACCGTGAAACTGAAGGGTTAGAAACAAGTGGTGCAACTAATACTTCTATATTCGACCTCCACCCAGCTTCTACATTGACAGGTAATCCATCATCTCGTCTCAATAGTCCAGGATCAGGTAGTTTCCTATCTAGTGATGTAGTGTCTAAAGATTTACTTAGCCAAGAAGAGTTTGGTTCAACATCAATTGATACATCAAATCCACTGATGTTCCCTTGCAAAACACCTGTCTCAACAGATTCCAGCCAAAGACATAGATTGTGCCAAGAAAAAAATTGGATCAAAGGGAAACCATTCACAAATGGAGTTCTCCATATTCACAATCATAGTCATTTAAGTGTTTCAGGAGAAACAATTACTAAATATATTGTTTGTATTCTATGTGGTATGGCTCACCTCAAAGATAACCAAAATAAGATGGTGTTCTGGAAGATCATCGAGAACGTCACCTGTTATTGTTTGAGGGAGAGGATTTTAAAACACGTTAAAACGCATCATGGATCAATATACGAAATTGATGAACTGGAGGACTTAATTGAGATGAATGGCACGAAGAGTTTATTGGAATATTGGGAGAAAAGACTGACATACTCTCAACTATACGCTGCATTGAAAGTTGTGACAGACTATGCTCCAATGTATCATTTCAGAAAGAACCTTCTAACTCTGGATGCTACTAGCACAACAAGGAGAGAATTAGATGCCTCCTTGGAAATCATTTCCAATTCTATTTTGATGTACGTGAAACAGTCACTTAGGAGACAGTGTATTGTGCAGTTGATGACTGATGAATGGAAGAATTCGTATCAGCATCTGGGGATACTAGCAAGAATGGATGGCTATTTTGCAGTTCTTGCATTTGTGAAAATTGAAGCAAAAAATGTGAACTTAAATGTCTTATCAGAAATGATCTATGGTGTATTGAAAAATCTTGATCTTCTAAGCAAGCATATTGCCTTCAGCACTGATTCTGACTCGACTATTCTGAAAGCCATTGATCTCATCCCTAATCATTCTGAAGAGCCTATCCGTGTTACTAGCCAAAGATGTGACTCACACATATTTAGCTTAATCACCCGCTCGATTTTTGATGGATTACTGAATTCGCAAGAAGATGCTGAGAATTCTGATTTTATGGATGTTGATGCTGTTGGTAATAATGCTTCAAGCTATAAAATTACAAAAAGGACCAAAATCGTTGTTCCCAAGGATACTAAGTTAGTATTTGATCCTCAGCAAGAACCTATCATTCTTAAACAACGGAAAACAGTTATGTTACAAGCTGGGGTTGTCGTTACTGGAAATGAGAACCGAAGAATCAGTGTTCAGCCCAACTACTCAGAAGGAGCTGAGAACGAAGAGGAGGACTATATCATCGAGCTTCCTATTACAAACATTCCTGCAAGAGAAGGGTCAGACGCAAGGTGGTATCGAATTGCCGCAAAGGCCATTTGGCTGGAGGAAAAGAAGCTTGAATGTTTTGGTTCAAGTCCATCTAGTTGCTTCAAAGACATAGTCACTTTGTGTATGAAGCTTGGAAAGGTTATCAAACACTCCGATGCTCTGACAAAAGACTGGGAAACCTAAACAAATTCAAGATCGAAGACATATTGCTCCATACGGTGGACTAGCTTGGCTGATTGTATTTCATATTATAATAGCCACAAGAACAAGCTGAAGCAATTTAGAGACCGGAATCAATCGAATAAGCAGGTAAAGGAAGTTTTTCATGCTTTAGATGAAATATTGGAAGAAAGTAAGTTCTTAGACTCATTTGAAACCCTAGCCGAATTATCGGCGTACATTCATAGGGTGTCGGTTCAAACACAGTCAGGCAGCTATAATATCATTCAGAGATCCACGTTTTACAAGAACTTGATTGTATTTTTTATGAAGTTTGGAAAAGCCCAGTCGAGTCCGATTAGGTTTCCTAATGGACATAATTTTGAATGTGATCCCTCAATCGTCACACCACCAAAGTTTGATGATGACGTTTACTCCCGGTTTCGTCCAGGATTCTTGAAGTTCCTAAGCTATCTCGAGAATACCATTGTTGATGCAAATGAATTAACAATAGCAGGATTATTTTTTGACGTTTATGATAAAGGTATAACCCTTTTGTCTATGCATAGAGATATTGCTGATGATCCGACATTAGAAGGTTGTGATATAACCGAACAACGAAAGAGAATCTACAAGCTTATCTGTCAGAAGGTTAAGAGATACTTCTTGTATTTGTATCAGTTGCAAACATCGTTTAACGTTGATGAACCTGAGGTCAGATTTGATATGGATTGTGAGTACTATTCTGAACTGACTGAGTTTGAGAGTATAGATAAATTTTGGCAAGAAAATACACAATTGGTGACTTTGAAGTTTCTTTATGAGCAGTTGCAGTATACTTCTGCAACAAATGCACCAATTGAAGGTTGTTTTTCGAAGCTCAAGTATATCTATAACGACAAGAGAAATAGACTGAGAGATATCACTGCAGAAAAGATTATTAGAGGTAACCTATTTATGGCTGAGAAAAACGTTCAAGCAGAAATGTGCGAGCTACTGAATCGAGTGCGTGAAACCAATAATCTATCGCCGGAGTATTACAGTACATTGATAAAAGCAATTAACATTGATGGTGGTCACTATACCTCTGAAACTAACGTAGTGAGAAGTGGGGGTAACAGTTGGTACAAGATACACTATTCCGGTCTCTTTAGAGCCTCCTCATCAAAAGTTGATGTGTCTGAAGTTAAAAAGAGGTTCAAGAGCTTAACCAATGCAAAAAATAGGGTTTGTAATCCTCATGATTTTAAAATAAGAACGAAAAGGAGCTCTGATGGTGACTTTTTTGGTCTTTTTATCGATATTGAATACAAGCAAACAGCTCTTGCACCAAGTGATCATCATCGAATTGCACATTTTCTCAACGTTCTCCGGCATTATGAAGAGTGAAAATCTGTAGTTGTATATTATATAGTCTATTTAATGGTCTGTACCGTAACGGGAAGCTTGTGGTTTTAGGGTAATCTTGTATATTAAAAAAACATACGGAGGATCTGTAACTACTAAATAAAAAGCTCATGTGTGCGAATATTTTCTTTAATTTATCTAGCTGGTATTAATATTAACTGCATGTTAAACCAATGCCATAATAACTAACACGTTATATATATATATATTGTATATATAAGGAAGGCAAGTGATCGACACTAAAAGAGAGCATGAAGATTTAAAAGAAAGGAAGGGATCTCGCGCGTCGGCCGAAACAGCGGGGGCGGCAACTCGGCGCGGGAAATGCAGAGATCCGATTGTTGCAGCGTCGTTTCTCATCTTGCAGTGAAATTTAATTTTAATGCTTTACAACATTTTTCTTTTTTTTAATTTTTTTTTTTTGCCCTGTTCTTCCGGTTGGATGTTGCTCCTCTTTCCATCCTCCAATTCCACCTCTGTCTTACAACTACCAGATCTTTATTCAGTGAATACACTCCACCGTTGCTTATCGCTACATATAGACGTCTTTATACAAATTAGTTTGAATTCGTTCAACCACAATCGCTCACCATCATATCTAAGCTCGTATTTTTTTTTTTTTTTTTGTTATTCCCGATCGGTTAAATCAGTCCCACCTTTTTTTGCCCTTGACAATTTCGGTTACCCCAAAGCAACCATTTAAGATCCACACCATTACGTAGTATATTTCTTTGAAATGTCTTCCTCCGTTACAAATGACATCGAACCGCATGCATTGGAACTTTCCGACTTTGAGATCCATGACCGGGAAAGTCTGGATCTCAAACCTGCCGAGTCTCGCATCATAGAACATGAACTAGGATCCAGCTTGAACTTTGACGACCCACCAACACAGCAAGAATCACAACAAGAATCAAAAAACATGTACGATGATATTGAATCCCCTATCCACATAGAATACCAAGGACACCATGTGATCCTTGAGCCTACTAATTGGAAGCATTCCACAAAGCTTCGTTTCCAAATACTGTCTTCTTTCCTCTCTTTGCTCATCCTTGGGATGAACGACCAGTCAATTGGGTCCATCATGGAGTACTTGCTATCAGATTATAAAATTGACCGGATTGAAGTGTCACACTTGTTCTTGTTCCAATCCGTCGGGGTGATCGTGTCAAGTTTTGCCAACAGCTGGGTCACTTACAAGTTTGGAATTCAAGTGGTTTACATGTCGGCATTGTTCGTGAACGGTTTGCAAGCATTTTTAATCTCGTTAAGGCTACCATTCTGGATAATCACCACCACGGCAATGTTTAATGGGTTTGCTGTTGGTTTGCTCAATTGCTCACTGAACTTGTACGTTGGTAACTTAAAATTCTCCAACGAGATATTAGGTGTCATGCACTCGTTTTATGGGTTAGGTTGCTTCATTTCTCCGGTTTTGGTTATATACTTGATCAATAAAGGAATGATGTGGAACCATTACTTCTTAATAATGGCTACTTTGGTGGCAGTGAACCTGGTTGTTGTTTTTGTCTTGTTCAAAAACGAAACTAGTGCAAAGCACAGATACATCACGCATATTCACAAAGAAGAAGGCGACGAACCAGAGGGAAACCATTCTATACTCAAGGTCCTGAAAAACAACTACGTCCAGTTCTTTGCCATCACGTTGTTTGTGTATGTTGGAAGCGAGTTAAGTGTCGGGATCTGGTTGTTCAACTACATCCTCAAGATAAAGAACATCAACGAAAAGAAGGCGTCGTACATCACGAGCACTTATTGGTTGTTTATGACTTCTGGCCGGTTGTCACTTGCCTTTGTCACTGGTAGATACTTTAACAACAACGAAACCAAAGCTGTCCTGATCTACACTTTCTTAGTCAGTCTCGGTTGCTTTGGGTTCCTTGTTTTTAGTCACTTCTTGTGGATACAAATTGCGTGCATCAGTTTAGTCGGGTATGCGGTGGGTCCAATCTTTGCCACGACAGTTGTCATCTCAATCAAGGCCTTGCCTAAGAACATCTCTACTGCAGGTGTCTCCATCATCTGTGGTATCGGTTCCGCTGGTGCCGCCGTGCTTCCTTACGTGATGGGTGTCGTTGCTGAAAAGTTTGGCGAGAACGGTGGTGGATTGGTTTACTTCCCGTTGGTTATTTTCATCTCCTTCTTTGGTTCCTTTATGTTGTGGTTCATCTACTATGTCAAGACTAGAAGACAGCAAGGATATTTACAACTAGACAAGATCCTGTTCAGTTAGGATCCCCATTGCTGGTTTATTTATATAAAGTGGTTTTGCTTCTATTTTGGAGCAGATTTCTTTCCTTCTTTCTCTTTCTCGTTTTTTTTTTCTTTTTGTTTTGTTTGGGTGGGTTTTTATGGTCGAAGCTGCTTATAGAATGTTGAATATGATTTTCACTATATCGCTTTAGTTGTTGGGTTTATTGATTCTTTTTTATAAATGCTGAATCAAATATATAAAGGTTATGTAAAAGAAGTTGTAAGACGTTGAGATCGTAGAGTGAATTAGTGCGTTGCAGAAATGTTTATCGGAGATCGACGGACATGACAGCAGCGGCAATTGAACCAGAAATTTGTCCATTTTTAATCGGCTAGAGGTAGTGATGATGACGAAAAGAAGACCCCGTATAACGGCACCCCATTATAATTTATGACCCCACTGGCGGCGTGCGATTGTGAAGCAGCGAAAGGGTAAGAAAAACCGCTACAATTGTGGTGAGTCTGTGTAAATCACCACGGATCGTTGAATTGTACCTGCTGATAGGCTTTTCTGTCAGAAACAAACATATGTCAAGTTAGATTTACCAATGGGAACCAAAAGAAACACACAAAATACCCGAATTCACCTGAAAAAATCTCATTGCATAACATATTACATAACCGCATACAGTTGGTGCGAATTTTTTTATTTTTGTTAGTTTGTATGCGTATTTTTGAGAGAGAGAGAGAAGATCGGACTTAACACTTTGACAACCAACTGGCCAATCGTTGCCATAACATCATACAATTTTTATGTCCAAACAGAAATATGATGAATATGAACACAAACTCTCGAATTTCTCCATTCAAGGGATCACAACCGAACAACCAACAGCTCGATGATCCAACATCCAAGATCGAACAGTTCTTAAAGACGATAATAGAAACGTTGGACACTTCACTCTTGCAAACGACGCAAACGTTGGATTTTTACAAGGCATCGATCCTGCCACAGCTACTTGCCCAATCAAGGATCGTAGTCAACGGCTCCCCCTTCGGTTCGAGATCGCAGTTCCAAGAGCTATGGGCATCGTTGCCCCAGACGCAGCACCAGTTGCTCTCTTTCGACACACACTTGTTGCCTACGGGTCAAGCAGGGAACAGCAGTAATCAGTACGTGATATTGGCTAGGTTGAAAGTTAGGTTTGATGAGATTGGTAAGAATCGGTTGGGAGATTGTGCGGATTTGGTTCCTTTGGATAAGATCAACAGACCGCTGTACGGCTCTTGGTTCGGGGTTTGTTTGAATTTGATTGTGGACGAAATGATCAACAATTCGTACAATTGCGAATGCATCAGCTCGATGGACTATAGAATTACAGAAAAGTCAGAAAATACCTTGTTTAGCATATAGATTACTTGTATAGTGAAAAAAAAATATTTTAATGGATGAATAATAAAACTTGATAATTGCGTCTGTACTTTTAATGAAAGAAAAAAACAGGAATAAATGTAGGATATCTGTTATTAATAGTCGTTAATTTTAGAAAAGCAGGTAAAAAGATAAAAGATAAAAAAAATAAAAGAAAGAGTCTATTGTTTCTTGGAAATCCACGGCTTGAAACATAGCATCAACCCTAAAGCCAAACACAACACGGCTTGCATGCAAGTGGCAGCGAAGTGAACGTAAAACCCAGACCCAACATCAACGATAGCAAAATCTTGCTCGTATGCTATCTCATCAAGCTTCCAAATGACAACGTACTCCACGGCAAGGTCGACCAAGTTGATCACCAAACTGACAAAACTGATCGAAACAAGACCGATGAAAGTCCAAGTCAATTTCGGTAGGACCTTTTCAAAACTGTCATTGCAACGTAGCAAGAAGATTAACGTAACGACAACAACCAAAGTTACCAACGATAAAACCACACCAACGGTCACCAGATATGGCAAGATTTCACCGACAAACTTCAATATGAGTGCATAGTAGACAGGTTCACTCTCATCCCCCATGTGGTCCAAAAGTGCATGGTACGCGTGGACCAACGAATTGCCAACCGTTTTGGGGTTTCCTTGGTTGGAAACTAAGCTCAAACTCATGCCTGCATCCTTGACCAAAACACTAGGCAAATCCATACCACGAGGGAACGAGTTGCAACTTTCGTGGCTGTCCATGTAGTTTAGACGACAGTACCCAAAATAGTTCATCTTGTAGACTATATCTGTAGAAAACGTATCGATTCCTTCAATATCGGTGTCGCCAAACTGTGGACTTGTATCTGTTTCAGCCAAATCTAGGGCAAAATATGACACCACTTTGATGGAATCGTGAATAGAAGCCAATAGAGACCCAACAGAACCGTCAACAAATTGGAATTGGAATTTGGGGACACAATAACCGGACGTTTCCCTGCAAGAAGTGGCCAGAAACATCACCAGAATCGGTGGAATAAACATAAATATCGCCAATACGGTTACCATCTTGAACACTCTATAATTTCCCACCATGGCAGCTTTCCTGAATTCCTCCGTGCTATCGGAACTTTGCAACGATTCAAAAGGTGGCGGTGAGTTCGTGTAACTTAATTCATCGTTGTTCAATTTCTCGTCAAAAAGTTGGTACTCATGAGGCAATTTTTCCATTGAGCCATCGTTGTGGAACTCTGCAAATGAACCGACATCTTTGTTTCTCGTTATGGAAAAGTATACCTCGTCGCTGTCGCTGTTCTCCTTCACTTTATCAGATATCTTCTCATCCTTGGATAAAAACGGGTTCCGTAACGTCGACGTGTTCGCTGTCATCGAATCCTTTGCGTATTCGGAGCTTGTATAGGTATCGATGGGTACATTTATGTGTTGCTTTCTTAAAAAAGGTGAACCTCCAGTTTTAGTGAAGGCGGGATATGGCTGTGATTGTTGTTGTGGATGCGTTGGATACACGCCGTCTTGTTGTTGTTGATATTGCAAGGAAGGCGACGTATACCGAGATCTGGTTGCCGAATGCTGCTCTTCAAGAAACTTGGACGCAGAACTCTGTGGTAGTTGCTTATAATGATTGGTTTTGTCTTGTTGAGTGAGCTCTGGATCGGTGAAAAACATGGGTTTGGAAGTGGATCGAAACTCTCCAGGAGGATTCCCACCATGGATCGAATGCGAAGCAAACATCTCGATTTCTTGATAGCCAAGAGCAAAGGTTCAGATAAGTATTCGTTGTGCAATGTGGCAGCAGAGAGTTGTAACAAAAAGGGCCCAAAATGCATGCAAATAAATTAGGAGCGTCAAAATTAAAACAAATTTCGGTGCTCCACGTTTTACCTCCGTAGTGGAGTCGATCGACGCCGAGTGTCTGTACAGTGTGGGGCAGCGACGCGTGCTGCGGCTCACTCCGCTGAGTCTTCAGTGGAACACCACCTCGTTGTCTTCGTTCAGCATGATGTCCTGCGTTAGGTTGGTCGTCAGCAAGTGCCTAGTGAGCTTCGGATCTCTCGACATCTGCTGCTGTTGATGCTGTGGGTACTGACCCGATCCTAGATGGCTGTGGGTGGAGTTTGTGTGGCGAACGTTGCTCAACAGCCTTCCTAAGCTGCTGCTCCGCTCCCTCATCAACAAGTTTCTCTTCCCATGATTGTCGTCCTCTAAAATATCGTCGTTGTAGTCGTTGCTGTTGTCACGATACAAATTCTTGCTAGTCCCTTCGCTCGCTCCCTTATTGAATATCTGTTCTCTCAACTCGATGTCATCGTCTTTAGAAGAGTCGGAGTCTGTGAACTGCTTCTTGTTCATCTTCATTGGTGTGCCTAGGTAATCTTGCTCGTAGTTGAAGCTAACATAGCTCTCGTCTTCAAACACGTCTTCGTTATCACACCAGATTGGTCCACCCCATGCGCACAAGGAAATGAACGCAAAAGCAAAGGATAACCAGGCGAGCGCAAACCACGTCACACCAAGGTGCACCGACAACCCAAAAGTACCTAACTCATCGTGGACATCCTGTTTGATGCCTCTTATTAACACCGTCTGTAAGATATCTGCCGTTGCTATCGTGGCAAATGATATTAGAGTCAGTGCTCCAAAAAGCTGTCTTGTGACCATCGGCATCGAGTGGTCGTTCTTCTTCAGTCCCCGGTTCGAATAGTACGGAATCGACATCAACCACACCACCAGATGTGTTGCCAGAGAGAAGTATATCAACCCGCTGATCGCTTTTGTCGTTTTCCTGCGGCTCTTTAGAACAGACAGGTAATCTTGGTCTGGAATATAAGTGGAGGCGGAAGCGACGCTCTCTGCATCCGAAGAACTGCTGTCATAACCGTAGGCATAGGATAAGATGATCTCCAATCCGATTGTCGCTAGTTCACCTCTGTAATCAAAAACATAGTTGGCATCAGTTTTGGTGCACTCGATGAAAACATTTCTCACATCCGACTCCATAAACTTACCCTTCTCATTGCTGTAAATCTCTGTAGAATTATAACTACCAAAACACCAGTTCAGAAGGTTGGACATGATGAACTGCGGTGCCGACCTGACTTGTTCGGACACATACTCGGACAAGATCTCCACTTCAGAAGTTGTCAAAAAATCCGAACCTGACGAGTAATCGTTGTTGTTCACACTTGTCTTCAAAGCAGCAAACAACCCGTTGGACACGTCGACGTGCGAGCAGTCCAACCTGGCAACAAAGACCTTGTGTGTCATGTAAGGCAAGCAGACCATCATGGTCAAGCAGACGAGGATAATCAAGGTGGACCCGATCCTAACCTGTTGGAGCGTTCTTGCCCTTGGATCCAAGTTCAGGAAGGGTCTTTGCAAAGTGAAGGCCAGCGATTTGAAGTTCATGGTCTGCCAAACAGGGAATCAGCGTCAAGGTCAGTCTGTTACCGCACCAGAATGCAACCTCCAGCAGTGGGGACAACGGAAAGGGCAACTGATCAGGATGAAGACGAAGAAGGAGGAGAGAGGGCAGAAAAATAGCCGTTTGTTCCACCACGCAGAATCGCCGCCGCTTCGGTGCGTTTTTCTGATCTCTGCGCAGAGTGCGGTTTTACTCTTCGTCCCTCCTTAGGTCAATCAATGATCGTCTTCCGCCAAATGCTATCAGCACCTTCTACAGACCACATTGGACTCATTGCTGTCACTGCAGACTAACTATCCAAATGGCAAAGTCCCAGAAGAACCTCAAAGGGTGGCAGTACAGCGTCGGTCTCGGTTCCTCCACCACCGTGTCCAACGATGAAACTCCACGCAGATCATCACGTCGAGGAGCAGGAACAGAAGGAACACGAGCAGGCCGTGGGCTGCCCGACAACTCCATGGACCAGTTGGTCCTTCGTAGGGAGTTGGACAACATGGAGATCAGACAAGGTGACTGCATACTTATAGACTCGGACGAGGACCTGCCCGATATAGCGTTGATCAAAGAGATTGTGTTTGGAATCCACCATTTCATCGAGCTCAAAGTGTACCCGTTTTATAGAATTGGAGAGGTGGACAGCAAGAAGTTACCAACGTTTCAGACTAGCAAAGATGGATCGAACGAGGGCAGCATACCTCAAGGTTATATTATGAACGACGTCTTCTTGTGCCCGATAGTGGAGAAGATCTTTGTGGACGAGATCATCAACAAGTGTAAAGTGATCTCTCAAAAGACTTTGGACAGTATCATTCTAGATGAATCCAATTCGGATTCGACGTACGTTTGTAGGAGAATTACAGATTCAGATGGTGAATATTTTTCAGACCTGATTGACTGGGACGTGTACCAGGCGCATGCCAAATCAGACTCCGATGAGTTTTACCAAACGATGAAGAGAGTCTCAGTGGATCCCTCGAAGCTCAAAGTTAAACTCTCCGAATCTCCTGCTAAGAAACAAAAAAAAGATAAAGTTGTGAAACAAATCAGCTACGTTGAAAGTGACGACGATGTTGACTCTGACCAATACTCCTCTAGCCAAGACGAACTCAGCGACGATGATGAGGAGGAGGAGGAGGATGACGAGGAAATTGTGGGGACGCCAAAGAAACGGAAATACAGCAGAAGAAATATAGACAAAACACCGTCCAAGAAAACCAGCCGTGCAAAGAGTTCTCTCAAAGCACCGCAGTTGAGACTCCCCGCCGTGGCACGTAGATTGAAACTTGACGACACGAACGGCGAACTGCAAGAATCGGATTTAGTCAACCCAAGCAAAACAACCAAAAATTTCAGGAAGGCAAGAAAGAAGCTACATACTTCATCCAAATTACAATCCCTACCTTGCCGTGAAGAAGAGTTCCTCAAGATCTACCACAACTTGGAAAACGCCATAGCGACACAAACCGGCTGCTGCATCTACGTCAGCGGCACTCCAGGTGTGGGTAAGACCGCCACAATCAGGGAAGTGGTCCGTCAGTTATCGTCTTCTATGACACAAGAGAACCAAGGCAAGCAGATGTTCAACTACGTGGAGATCAACGGGTTGAAGTTGATCACCCCGCAGGCAGCGTACGAGGTGCTATGGGATAAGATATCGGGCATGAAACAGACGAGTTCTCGTGCACTTACCATGTTGGAGGAATATTTTGACACCGAGGGGGACAAGAGCAGGAAACCAATGGTTGTGTTGTTGGACGAGTTGGACCAGATCGTGTCGAAGAACCAAACAGTGATGTACAACTTCTTCAACTGGCCTTCGTACTCAACGTCCAAGTTGATAGTGATAGCCGTTGCGAACACTATGGATTTGCCTGAGCGGATGTTGACCAACAAGATCTCTTCTCGGTTAGGTCTAACGAGAATCCAGTTCCCCGGATACACTTTCGTGCAACTATCGGAGATCATCAAGCACAGGTTGGAGAAACTTAGCAGGGTCAACGAAGGTAAACTGATCCTATCCAAAGATGCCATCGAGTTTGCATCTAGAAAAGTGGCGAGTGTCTCCGGTGACGCCAGAAGATCCTTGATGATCTGCGTGAGGGCATTGGAGATTGCAGAGATGGAATTCTTGAGCAAGAGTCAGAATGAACGGGACAAGTGGGACGGGAAGTATACGGTTACGATCATGCACATCATGAAGGCCGTGAACGAGACTGTGTCTTCTCCTGTAGCAAACTATCTCAATTCGTTACCCTTTCTGGCCAAGATGTTCTTAGCGTGTCTTTTGTTACGCAAGAAGAGAACCGGGTTGGCCGAGTTGCAGTTGGGTCAGATCATCGATGAGATGAACAACCAGTTCCATTTGATTATGTTCAACGAATTGAACAAGTTGTTGGACGAGGAGCAGTTGGACCTGATGCAAGTAGTGTACGGTGATAACGCAAGGTTGAGAGTCAACGGGTTGACTTTTATCTTGAAAGATTTGGAAGAGAGTGGGATCATCGTGCAGCAGCAGTTGAAAGCTGAACGGTCGAGGTTGCTACGGCTTGCTGTCAGCGAGGATGAAATCATCAGCTGTTTCAAAAAAGATTCGTTATTAAAGGATATTGTTATTGAAACGTGAAAATAAATAGTAATAAAAAGTATATATATATATATATATATATATGTCGATAATTAATTTTGAATCGTGCATTATTATAGTCAATCTTGGTAGAGTAATATAGGTTCACCAACGTTACCTATTTCGGGTATTTTCAAACGTAGATCGAACGCTTTACTTATCACGATCTTGAAAATCTTTTGGATGTTGATCGATGCACTGGTGGAACAGAAAATCAACGGTGCGTTCATCGCTTTGGCAAACTTCTTTGACTGCCTGGTAACTTCCTCCTGTTCTTCATCGGACAGATCCACAAACAAATCGTACTTCGTGCCCACCAAAAAAGGAATTGCTGTTCTATTGAAACCTCTCGTTTGTCTATACCAATCTTTAACCGAGTTCAAGGTGGACCTCCTGGACAAGTCGAACATGAACAACACGGCCACTGCATCGCTGGCTACCAATGGCAACATGTTCGTGAACTCAGCTTCACCTCCCAAATCCCAGATGCTAAAAGTTATCTCGGTGGACTTCAAGTTTATCGATCTTTCCATGTAGTTCACACCCAAAGTCTGCGTGTACACTTCGTCAAAGCAATTCTCAACGTACTTCACCATCAATGATGTCTTGCCCACCTGGGCATCCCCAATGAGCCCGACTTTGAGCGTGACTGTGTTCTTCTCCTGGTTGTGGTGGTTGTGGTTGTGGTTATGGTTATCCATTTGGAAGCGTAATTGTGAATTGATAACTGGTGGTGATGTATGTGTTTAGCGAGATAACAGATCAACAACCGACTTGTTTACCACAACACACCAACATGTATATGCACCTTTCAGTGAGTGAGGCCCTCCGTGTTTGTTTACATTTCATTACATAAAACATTACGAGAAGAATATGCTGACATAACTAGTTAGATACACACATAAACATGAACACAGCACGTGACATCCACAGAGGGCAGAAAAAAACTGCAAAACCCTCCACGAGCCGCACAGAGATCCAATTAAAATTTTCACCGGGCGAGCGACGGTGTGTGCGTGCGGTGCGTGCGGTGGATGCGGTGCCTGCGAGACTGCGTGGCTCTCCTCGCTCTCTTTGGGTGCGCACAGACAGACAGCTTCTCAGTTTTTCAACTACACCCAGCTTTTAATCTTTTTCAGGCCTGTTGCTGTTTAAAGATCGTTTACATTTTTACTTGCTGCTGCTGCTTATCACTACCAAATAACATCGGTTTAACTAAAACAACATGGCTATCGGTAAGAACAAGAGATTATCCAAGGGTAAGAAGGGTATCAAGAAGAGAGTCGTTGACCCATTCACCAAGAAGGAATGGTACGACATCAAGGCTCCATCCACCTTTGAAAACAGAAACGTTGGTAAGACCTTGATCAACAAATCCACCGGTCTAAAGAATGCCGCTGATGGTTTGAAAGGTAGAGTCGTCGAAGTTTGCCTTGCTGATTTGCAAGGTTCCGAAGACCACTCCTACAAGAAGATCAAGTTGAGAGTTGACGAAGTTCAAGGTAAGAACTTGTTGACCAACTTCCACGGAATGGATTTCACCACCGATAAGTTGAAGTCCCTAGTTAGAAAGTGGCAATCATTGGTTGAAGCTAACGTCACCGTTAAGACTTCTGATGATTACGTCCTAAGAGTTTTCTGTATTGCTTTCACCAAGAGACAAGCCAACCAAATTAAGAAGACCACCTACGCTCAATCTTCCCAATTGAGAGATGTTAGAAAGAAGATGATGGAAATCATGACCAGAGAAGTCTCCAACTGTACTTTGGCCCAACTAACTGGTAAGTTGATCCCAGAAGCCATTGGTGGTGAAATCGAAAAGGCTACCCAATTCATCTACCCTCTACAAAACGTCCACATCAGAAAAGTCAAGTTGTTGAAACAACCAAAGTTCGATCTAGGTAACTTGTTGGCTTTACACGGTGAAGGTTCCACCGAAGAAAAGGGTAAGAAGGTTGCTGGTGGTTTCAAGGATGTTGTTTTGGAAACCGTTTAATTATAATTATTATTGTTACTCTATCATTCAAGATTCCAAATCAAATTTTCTTTTGTGTGTATACGTTGAAAAAAGGTTGCCTAATTAATTTTCCCACCTTCAAATGTTTGCTATAATATATTATAACATGTTTTATTTTGTATAGATTTTACACAAAAGGGTGTCTTTTTCTTTTTAGTGCAGTTTTTGGGAAACAGTATCCCACGGATATTTTTCGTTTGGGTTTTGTCTTATATTTGAATATATTTTAACGTTATTTTAATCCTTCCGGTCATCCTCTTTTTACTCCATCTACACTGTTTTTTAAGTTTAATTTTTATATCTAAAAAAATACAAAATTGTTCACATTTTATTTTTCAAATCTTATCTAGATGTAGAAATTACTTGCATACTACGATCTCATACTCTGGAAGTGATTCTATGATATAGGTGGTTGTTAAGCAAAAAAAAAAATATAATAATATCGTGCATTTGCATGATAGAATAGGGTATTAAGTAGGAGGGTGGATTATTTCCTTTCAATTGAAACGTTGTTTGGTTCAATCGTGTCTGTATTGGACCTGAAATCGTTGAAGTTTGGAATTGCATTAGTGATATACTTTTCATAGCCTTGTAGTTATATCCATAACAATTCTTTATGTAGGTGTTCTAAGTCCGAATCAATCAACGGTTGTGCTAGATCCTTTGCTATTTTTAATGTTTCCAAGTTGATCTCGGTGATTGGATCACCAGTATCAAATCGAGTGATTAAAACGGCTGGAATGACTTGATTGTTATTCTTTTACTTAGATTAGTTGACATTTTATTGATAAGGTTTAAACACTATAGGTAGTTGAAGTTGACAATCTGCGAGAGTTTATGCTTCTTAAATAAAATTGTGAGGTTGAAAAACATGAAGCCCATTCATACATAAAAAATTCTGATCAGACTGGAGCCGCAGACTTTCTATGAGATTTTCAAAATCTCAATTTTTAGATATTAGACAAAATGAAAACACAAACTAAATTAAATGCGATACAAAATTATAATAATTGACTATTTTTATATATATATAATGGAGGAGAATAGTAACTTTCTTAGTTGTGCAATCTCTTTTCGTAAGAATACAAGTTGTGGACACCACCTTCCAATTGAGACGATGGGGTTCTCAATTCGAATCTAACATCACCCGCAGCAACGCTGTCCTTCAACTCGGTCAACGATCTAACACCGATATCCTGACACGAGTGTTGCAAACCGTTGTAAAGGTATGGAATGAACTTGACGATCGAACCTTTGTCCAGAACGGAACCAGACACACCTTGTGCAACCAACACTTTGTCACCTTCAGAAAAGTATCTCGAAGTGGAAGCGTTGGCGTTGTTGTCAGTCTTTTGCATGGCATCGATCGAACCCATACCTCTGTAAGTCTTCAATCTCTTACCGTCCCTGTAGAAATACTCACCTGGGGATTCAGATGTACCTGCAAGCATACCACCCATCATGACACAAGAAGCACCCAATGCAATGGCTTTCGTGATGTGACCAATGTTACCAACACCACCGTCAGCGATACATGGCACACCAAACTTTCTTGCAAATTCGGTCACTTTGTAAACGGCAGTACCTTGTGGTCTACCACATGCCATGACTTCTTGGGTGATACAGATAGAACCGGAACCCATACCGATTCTCAAACCATCGGCACCAGCAGCAATCAATTGAGCAGCTTGCTCCCTGGTGACAACGTTACCGGCAATAACTTGCAAATCAGGGTACGTCTCCTTGATGAACTTGATCATCTCCAATTGGAACACAGAGTTACCTTGAGAGGAGTCCAACACGACAACGTCCAAACCGGCAGCCACCAACTTGCCCAATCTTTCCCTGTCGGATTCGATGGTACCGATGGCAGCACCACATAGCAACTGCTTGGATTGGAAAGATTTCGAAGCATGTGGGTACTCCAAGTTCTTTTGCAAGTCTGTTCTCGACAACATCGAGATTAGGTTACCCTCGGCATCAACGATCGGTAGCTTACCCTTCTTGGACTTTCTCAAGATTTCGTTACCGTCAGTCAATGAGATACCAGCTTGAGCAGTGACCAGATCGGTGGTCATGACTTCAGCAACGGCAGAAGATTCTTCTTCGTGGAATTGGATATCTCTAGAGGTGACGATACCAAGTAACTTTCCACCAACTTTACCGGTTTCTATTAATATAATTGATTGTTTGTTAGTAAAAAAATTTTTTTTTTGTTTCTTTTTAGGTTAAAAACAAACATCGCATGTGTTTTTTTGTAAAAATTTCACATGTACAAAAAAAAGATCAGAAGTAATTTTCTCCACAAGATCGTTTGATCGCAATCGGTAGAACGAAAGTTATTATATGAAAATTTAATCATCATTGAGATTTCAAATTGGTAAGGTATTGTGTTGTTAAATTTTGAGTACATTGAAAAGGTCAAAAAATACAAAGACACGTAAAAGCAACATTTTGAAAAAAAAAAAAAAGTTTTAAAAACTTACCAGTAACTGGGAAAGAAGTGAAACCGTACTGTTGACCCATTCTCTTAACTTCACCAACGGTGATGTCTTTAGAAATGACGATAGGATCGTTAATGAAACCGTTTTCGTACTTCTTAACCTTTCTCACCATTTCGGCCTGTTCTTCAGGAGTACAGTTGTGGTGGATGATACCAATACCACCTAACAAAGCCATCTTGATAGCCATGTTGGACTCGGTGACGGTATCCATAGGAGAAGAAACGAAGGGGGTCTTCAAAGTGATCTTCTTGGTCAAATGAGTCTCCAAGTCAACGACGGAGGATGGGAAGTCGATCTTTCCTGGCAACACCAAAAAGTCGTTGTAAGTCAACCCACCGTGGACTTTTGAGTCCATTAGTTGCTGGACGGACAAACCATCCTTTTCTTCGTAGGTGGACAATAGCTCGACTGCGTTAGCTGGGTTTTCGAAAGACATCTTAGCTGGAGGGTAAAGAGGTAGCAGGATAGCGTAGGGCAACGGGTTGCCAAAAAAAAGAGGACAGCAAAAGGAGCAAAGGGCAGGAAGGAACTGGCAAGACAAGACGGATTATTTATACATGGAAAATTTTTTTTTTTTTTAATTCTTTTTTAATTTTTTTTTTAATTTTTCTGTGCTGACTTCTTCTGTGTGGCTGTGTGGCTGTGTGGCTGTGGGGGATATACAAGAGAGATTATGTAATATATATGCTAAACCAGAGATTGCAATTTGCAACCGCGTCAAACTCCACAGCAAACAGGAAAACAAGACGACCGTAGTACGAATCACGATGATCGACCGATTTCGGCTGGTTCGTTTCGTGCCATTTACCCCTGATCTCTGCTCCAATTACTAAGCAGTTTTGCATGGTTTATCTGTGCATCGGTAGTTAGCTTGACTGCAATCCTTTGGAATGTTGTATATCTCCTTATTAACAATCAAGTTAATCAATTCACAGTTCCTGTAACTTAAATCCCTCTCAGCTCAAGGACAAACACCCACTAGCTGCTTTCGCAATCAGCTGACCTCGTTGATAATTGGACAATTCACAAGGTATCCGCCAATTTCGATACCTCCACAGAATCAAGATACCAAGAAACTTAATCTTGGAAGTAGTTAACCAACACACAAGTCACAACTTACAACTCCCCTCAACTTTCAAGAAGAGGGAAACAGACAAACAGACAATTAGCACGTCGATCGACCCCATCGACCCCACGCAAAGAAGCAAAAGATCCCAAATTCAAAGCTCAAACCCAATCTCTCCAATCCATTTTTTTTCTCTCTTCTTTTCTTGTAGATGATCAGCCCTACTGTCATCCTCCAAAGGCATCGATAGCTCCTTCCAGTAACTGCAATAGACCGAATTATGAGCTTCTCCTCGTTGCTGGCAAACGTCACAAAGGGGAAAGTGGTACCTAAGGCAACGACAGCCTCCTCCCAAGGGCGACAACCGTCCAAATCATCACAATCCACACCCAAAGTCTCCGGGTCATCAAACGGTTCATTGTTGAACAGACCATCAAATTCTTCAGGGCAATTTACATCGCCTGTAGAGCTGGACCCGGCAGTTGCAAGGTTGAAAGAGGCAAGACGTAAAGAGAAGGAGAGACTTCAGGCCTTGAAAGATGCAAAGAAACCATCGAGGCAAGCTTCAACAACCATATCCAAACCAAGACTTGCTGCCAACGCACAAAGACCCACGCCGTCTACAAACTCGAAATCAAAGCCACCAACTAACAGATCCAACCTACCCCCACCACCTCCGCCTTCAAAGAAGTCCACTTCCCCAGCCCCAAAACTCTCCTTTAAAGAGTTGATGAAGCAGGCAGACAACGTGGATAAAGGCAAACTCACGTACAACCCTATCAAATCTCCAGAGCCTAAAGATAAAAACAAGCAACAATCGAGGATCTTGAACAACGGTATCAAGACCCCAGAACATAACGATAGACTGAAGACCCAACAACCATCGAGAATCCTTAGCAGCAACAACAGGCCGGGCGCCCCACCTCTTAGAAAGCCTTTATCTTCAAACACACCACACCCATTAGAGTCCAGTAGAAATATACAGAGGAAACCGCAACACCCACCATCTCGTACTGCACCTGCACCAGCACCAGCACCAGCACCAGCACTTCCTGCTTCACAACAACAAGCAAAGAGCAGACCTGTCGTGCAAAGAAACCCGCAACCGTTTGCCAAACCATCCGAACAACTAATGAAGAAACTTTCCAAAAAGAACTCAAACCAGGGCAAGCCATCCCATTCAAGACCTGTCACAGGCAAACACAGGGACTCCACATCACAACGCACGAAGAACAAAGATCAATACGGAATAGATGCTGAAGATTCGCAGGATTCCGACCTGTACTCCGACTACGACTCCGATGACCTCGAAGATGACTTTATAGTGTACGATGAAGAAGACGAGGACGAGCTAGCCGAGCTCGAACGGTCACGGATCCGTCGTCGTCGTAAACAACAACAATATACTAATACCAGAGACAGGGGTTACGACAGAGACGAGATCTGGTCGATCTTCAACAAGGGACGTAAGAGACAGCGTGACGATTACTACTACGACGATGACGATGATATGGAGGCTACCGGTACAGAGATCTTGGAAGAAGAGGAAAGAACTTTGAAGCAGGCTAAGATGGACGACCTCAAAGAACAGAGACTGTTAGAGCAAAAACAGTTGGAGAAGCAGAAGAGGTTGAAGAGGTTGTAACGTTTATCCTTCTTTAGTTTTCCTTTACCTGCTATATAGAAACATACATCCTAATCACCTAATAAACTTAACAAAAAAATTTTTTAATTACAGTAAAGAAAAAGCGATGTAAAAATATAAAGCAAACTTTTTGAAAAAAATTCTAAACTCCATGCCAAGGGCACACCCTACTCCGAATCGCTGTATTCAAACTCGTAACTTTCGTCGTCGTACTCATTGGCCTCATCAGCACCATCATCATCATCGTCGTCCTCTGCTAACAAATCGTCTTCGTCGTCAGTTATGCTAAACACAATAGGATCCTCCTTTGTATCCTTCTCTAAAGCAACCTGCTGATTCTTCTCGAACTCAACCAAGCTCGCCAACTTCGCCCGCTCGAGCATCTGCAACTCGATCCGCTCCCTTCTTTGCAACGCATCAGCAATACTCACTTCGCTCGTCCTGACATCTCTTGGTTTCTCACGAGCAGCTGGCTCTTTGGCAGCTGTCGAACCACCACCACCATCAATAGCAGCGTCTTGTTGCATCATGGTTTCAGACTTCACTGCCACTTCATTCGTTGGTTTACCATCGTTGCTTTCAAACTCCGAGTCCGACAAATCAATCGTTTCAATGTGTGACGTGTCCTCATCTAGCTTACCGTTCTTGGACTCTTCGTTCTGCTCATCTTGGATTTCAGGCTCAACGACAGCCTCAGGTTCTTGCTCGGAATCACCTTTTGGAGGCTTAAGTTCTTCAGGCTCAGGAGATTCCTCAATCTCTATCGGCTGGTCAGCAGCGTTTCCTTCAAAACGACAAACGCTTTTCTTTGGTCCACGCGGTAACTTTTCGTAAACAGTTTCAGAATCATCACTCGAGTCTTCATCGTTGCCTTTAGCGGGTCCACTTACATCATCAAGCCTGGTATCTGCACCGTTGTCAGATCCAACGACTCCTCTTGTGGAGCTGTTCGAGAACTCACGCTCGGCGTCATGTGCATCTGCCTCTTCTTGGTCATATGCAGGCAAGAATCCACCACCTTCTTCTGCTTCTTCTTCTTCGGGCTCTGAGTCGGCATCACCGCCATCTATGAGGAACCCACCAGACTCCTGTTCCTTATCACTGGAACCTTCACCTTCCTTATCCCCAACAAGGAATCCACCACCACCACCTTCTCCATCTTCGTCCTCTGAAACAGATACACCAGCCTCACTTGCACCATCCCCTACGAAACCACCATCTTCGCCTCCTCCTTCAATGATAAAACCAGCAGGCTCATGATCACTCTCCACTTCCTCCATGTTTTCAAGCTCCTCGAGCTCGAGATCTCCTACGTCCATATGCTCATCCAAATCGTCAACCTCACCGTAATCCTCCTCCACAAACTCAGAAACATACTCATCTGCCTCATCATCATCTTCCTCTTCGTCCTGCACACCACCGTGCTCTTTGTTCAACCGACTCTTGATCTTGAGTTTGGTCAATAGCATCTTCCATGCCCTCAATGCAACCAGATCCTTTCTCCGCCTCATCGACTCTTGCTCCTCATCTTCAAGGTACTCGCACACAGCTTCAACTGCTTCTTGGTACTCTTTCAAAGTGACAATCCCAACGATCTTGACAGTTGCGACACCACCACCACCACCACCACGTCCAAATTTAGAATTCCTGGTAGAAGAGGCAGATCCACCAAAATCAAACCCAACCGCCGCTGGTGCATGCTCAATTCCCAACAACCTTGCTGCTCTCTCTGCATGCCTGTCCTCTAAATGAACAGTACCAACAGGCAACATCCAAGGCTGGTATACGTCAACGTTACCATACGCATTCTTGACCAACTTGCCATCGACAACGTTAGGAGGCGTGTACAAGTCCGTTTGTTGCTCAGAGTATAACCTAACGTCACCATCATCGTCATCTTCTACGTCGTCATCGTCATCAGACAACTCAAATTCATCTTCGTACCCTTTCCTTTTTTTCGGCTTCACTTTTGGTTTCAACTTCAAGGGCCTCTGGCCCATCTTCAAGACACGTCCACGTAAGTACCAACCTTTAGCAGACCTGACCTGGGCAACGTTTGATCTCTTGTAAACAGGCACGATCTCACCTTCTTTCCCATTTTTGGTCTTCTTGCGGATCGTACCACACGAGATCTTCGGCTGCAACACTTCGTTAAACTTTAACTGCTCCTCCAAGACGTATACCGGATGGTTCACGAAATCCTGGATCGAATTCGGCATACCTTCCTTCATCGACTTCTCTGTGAACTCCAACTCTTCGAATTTATCGATCCTGTTCGCCTTGATCCGAGATTTCGAACACGCTCCTCTTAATAAGGACTCGTACCACAACTCACCTTTCGGTTCCCTCGTGATTCTCTTCTTGCGCACTTTCGCATTGTAGTTCACACTGTACCGTCTGGTAACGTCCCGTACACCGCCTAATCGATCAAAACCAACAACGTAGAATGCATTGTTTTTCACCTCCGTCATAGGAGGTTCGAGTTTCGATTTAGTACTCACGATCTCGATGTATTTTCTCACCATCGGATCGATCGTAATGAATCGCTTGCTGTCTTTGTCCCACACTTCACACCAAAACACAGGATAAGCGTTCTCCAACTCGTTGTCATCCTCGTCCCTTCTATAGTTTGTATATGCAGGTCGGTTCACTCTTAAAGCCGACAAGAGACGCTCGTGCTGGGTGATCCTTCTCTTCCCAGGAACACTTCTTGATAATGGTGGCGGCGATGCTGACGATTGCTTGTAGTCGTTCTCAGAATCGTCGGTTTTGGGTATCACTGACAAGTTTGTAAAATCTGGTGGTTGCATGGAAAACACCAACCTTGCAGGGAGGCCAATGGCTCTCAACAAGGCCACAAAACCTTGTGCAGATACATCCCTCGAACCTCTCCTGCTTCTAATCATGCTTTCAAATTTGAACTTTGTAACCCTCTCAGACTTCGTGCCTCTCGTTTTACCACCACCGTTCATGATCTCCGGCCACGTCTTCTTGTACAAGTACGCCGACGACTCTTTGATCATCCAAGAATTGTACCAGAACTCCATCAATTTCTTCAAAAGGTCCAAAAGCCTTCTCGTTTTGGTCTGCACCGAAATGTTCGGCTTCGTTTGCAAATCAAGGTAGATGTAGTATTCGTCCATAAGTCTTTTAGGAACAGACTTTCTGAGGCTCTTGTGCAAAGTGGGGGAGGAGCACCACACGTTTCTACACACACCGTGACCCACCATGGCAAATAGACAGAGCATGTGCAATTGCCTTCTAAACGCTCTTTCCTCACGGGACACAACGTTAGTCCTCTTCTTCTGCTTCTTCTTCAATTGGTCTGATTTATTAATCGTAATTGTGATTTCATTGCCGTTAGTCTTGTATTCAAAATTGTCGTTGTTAGTAGTATCGGCTAATTCCAAATCAACGTCTTCAAATTCATCGGATCCAAAGTCGTCTGAATCAACGTCGGATTCTTCTCCTTCTAAATCTGCTGTGGTTGATACAGGTAAGAAAGACTCCTTAAGCAGGTTATTTGACTCTGTTTCGCTGTCCAATTCTTCATTGATGTCATCTTCATAATCGTCGTCTTCTAGTAGATCTATTACTTCAACATCTGGGGGTTCTTTAGACGGGCTGGCTGTTTTGCCCTTCTCTTTATTTTGCTCCTTTTCAATCTTGGAAATCTTATTGTCAGATTTTACCGATGTAGAGGGAACAACACCATGTTTCTTTTTCTTTGGTGTAGCTTTTTTTCTTCTAGGTTGTGTATCAGACTCATCTGAGGTCAACAGATTAATTGGCTGCACCGAACTTGATCCAGACTTGCTTTGTGAAGTTAAAGACTTTCTCGAGCTTCCCTTTGCAATTGCAGGGGACCCAGATTTCGAATTAGCCTCTAGTTTCACAGGCTCAACAGCTTTAACCTCTGGAACAGGTGATTCCGAACTCCGAGAGCTCTTCTTCCTTCTTTTCAAAGGTCGATCAGAGCCTGCAGCATCAGAAGCATTTGAGTTATATCCGTTTTTGAGAGCCTCTACCAAAAGATCCTTGTGAGCCTTCGATAACTGCCTGCTCATTACAGAAAACTAGTCAACTGGAATAGTCATCCACTAACGATACCTCAATTCCGGTGACTGATCGATTGTCAGACTTGTAAAAGTTCAAGAGTTGCTCTTGAGTTGCCCTGCTTTGATGTCAATGCATAGAATTTGGTTAACGGCCCCAAAGTTGGCTGGGCTGTGTAGGGGTGAAGACCGCCGCGATTTTTGGTCCTTGCTGCTGAGCAGTGAGCACACTGTGCGAAAAAGCGGGGCAGGAGGTGGAATCAGGGATCGGTGCCTTAATCTGGGGTTGGATGTTTCTTGTCTTTTTTCTTTTGCCTGTCACTGGATACTGGGTAACTAGGACAGAAGACGACAGACGATTGATAGATATAGTATAGCCATGTTTGTTCAGCGACGCTGGTTGAGAAGGAATGGTGCACTAAACATTGTTCAATGTTTGAACCGCAGATATGGTGCAGGTCTGCCCACGTCAAGTCTCTTGTCTTGTTATTCACAGCATCAATTTTCAAGAATACAGCACTCATCTCAACTGAACTGTTATTCAACTATTCAGGTACCGAACAGTTCCAATATAGGGGTATCCTCTGAACAGCTACCACAGCAGCCAAAGATCAAAAGCATAAATCACAACGGGATCAGCCAAGATACACTAAGTTCAAAATTAGATTCCAAGATGGAACAGAGTCCCTTTTACAGTGACTGCAAAAGGTTGTTGAGCGATTATAACTTTAAGTCATTATTAGAATCAGGAAATATTCATGATTGCTTGTTGTATAATAGCCTGAGCAAGAATACCGACCCATCGCTACCCCAAGTTATGACTAAGAATTTCAAAGACATGTTGGATATCGAATCGGCATTGGTTTTGGCTGTCAACTCCCTATTAGTGGTAGTTGACTCTCAAAACTCAGAAAGTACCAGAAGAAAAGTTGTTGAAAAATGTATTAACCTATACTTATCAGGCCAATCTCAACTAAGACCAATGGACCTTAAGGACTCCAAGGCAACAAGGACTGAGCTTGAAACGATCTTGAATGGTAAAGATATAACCGAATTATCACACAACACGTTATTAATCCAAGCTTTTGAGATCCTCAAGTTCAAAATCGAGGAAGTATATGGGTGGTCTTGCCATTCAACCTCGGAATCAGCACCTGCTATATCTGACATGGATATCCTCTGCTATATAGCCTCGTTATTTGAACCGTCAACTTCATCCGCCATACACAGATTACGCTTTTGCCAAAAAGTGCCAGGTCCTATATGCTACGATCTTTTATTAAGAAAACCAACGGACGAAGGAGAATTCAATGCCATGCTAGATATTTACGAGCAATGGGCCGAAGAAATTTGTACGATTGACCAAGAAAAAAGCTACTATTTGAAACAGTTCGACTCTACAAAGAAACGTTACAGAGGCAAAGAATTCACAATCCCTCCAGTTTTTGGCAACTTGTTTAACTATGCATTGAGGAATAAACCCGACTCGCTACCTGCATTGATCCAAACGTATCTTGCGAACACACAATCCGAGTCTTTGCTCAAGCAGATAGATGAAATCGTTTGGTCGCTTTCGATTGACTTATCTGGTGAATCTACAGCGAAGCCTAATATATATTACAAAAGATCGCAATCGATATTGATAAATGCTATCAACGAGATATCCGCTGACAAAAACGAACAGGTCGCAAGTGTGAGCATAATATTAGGTGTCTGTAATTTGACCTACCTAGAGAGTCCTAAAAAAGCGTTCAAGTTATTTAAAAATGCACAGTTTAAGTTTGACAAGTGGCAATTGGAAAGTTTGAACATCGATGGGTTCGAAAAGGTGTTGACCACTTACCTTACCGCTAACGAACCTTCAAATAACGTCGACGAGCTAAGAAAGATTAGAAAGGATTTAAGTTTGAAGTTGCTCTGTTCTTCGATTCTTTTGCTTCCAGTCTCCAAATCCAACTCGTCGCTGATTGTGGAAAGGCTATTCTACATCTTGGAGAGAATAGACACGGATACTTTAGCTAGCACTGCCGATATCTGGTTATTCATAGCGATCAAGTTGAATTCACACGGTTTGCTAAATGAACCCAATAGTGTTAGGCTGTGGTCATTGTACTGTGAGGCCTTCCATAGCGTCGGTGCTAAACCAGCGTACGATCCTTTGTTCATTGATTTACTATTGAACAATACGAACGATGTGGCTAGGTTGTTGGATATAGTTGGCAGCTTTGAGTTGAACGGCCTGGATGACAGCACAATTTCACGGTTTGTCTCTAAATTATACAAGTATAACCTAAGGTTATATCCAGCTACTCCATTCGGACCAGAAAATGCTGACAATCTCATCGATAGATATTCCCTCGTGAGGGAACTTGTGAAACAGAATGCCAGGGCTCCTCCAATAAAAGAGATCAACTATTTGGGTTGCACCGATACTGTTCAACTAGCCCGAAAAATTTGTACCGAAAACCGCAGGCTTTCGTCCACTAAAATCTCCAATGCATATCTATTAGGTGAATCGTTAGTTGACCCTGAGAATTCCTATAAGAGATACACGGAGGCTTCCATCAAGTCACAAGCAAGCCCGGTGGCGTTGGCGTCCTTGTTCGTCTCTCTATTAAAAGTGAAGGAAGATGGAATGGATTCTGTTGAATGGGATGGCAGACCAGCGATTGATGTTGCTACCGAGAAGTTTGATGAGATAGTGAAGAAAGGGTACGGTGATGTAGATGACGTGTTAATATATCCTGATAGTGCCTTGTTGGGTGTTTATATCAAGGCATTAGGAGAGTTTGGAAAATACCAAGAGCTTATAGACCTCCTACCAAGGTTGGTTCAATTGCGGTATACGTTGAATTTACCTTTGTTTGAGATATACTTGAAGTATTTGACTCCATCGGATGCGAACGATCTCTTGAACGGGTTAATGGATTACGAAAAGCAAATCAATTCTTTGAGAGATGCCACCACGGAGTTTGAGTTGATTCAAATTAAGGAGAAGATGAAACCTATTCAGTTTGAAGGTAGGCTGAAAAGTTTTTTACAAGATTTGGAATGTAACTGGGATGTCGTTCGAACATGGAAATGGCATTAAAAATTATATAATTAATAGAGTGTTTTGTTGATACATATATTTATAAAACCGTCGCACTTGCAGCAAAAAGAAAAAAAAAACAATTAAAACAGAAAAACGCAAGTTCTCAACAGAAAAAAACAGAAAAACAGGGATATGCTCATGAGTCGGTACGGGAGATTGTTTGACTCTCTATGTCTCTATGCTTCAAGGAAGTCCCTACCGTCGTATTCTGCTTCTCGAGATCCACGTCATTAGTCGCATTCTCCTGATGTTCAATTGAACTCGTGTCTGGAGCATCGATATCATCTTCTTCTTTACGAATGACTCGAAATCTAATATACCACACGATCTGACTAGCAAACAACCCTAACTCCATGAGGATAATGACCGCGTACAACACCATCCCCATGATGTCGATGTCCCCAACAAGTTGACTCGCCATGGAAAACACAGCACCTGCAGAATCCATAGCCAAGAACAGGAAGTTGATTCCCACAACTCTACCTTTTCTCTTGCTTAGTTCGTAATATGGAGGTAGTAAACCGGCAGCTAGAATGATGCTCGCAATGATACCAAAGATCAAAGCAGGCCATTCTGTTCCGTTACGGTACACTTTCTTCAACGGTATACCGAAACCTAATTCAAAAGCAAGCGTAAAAGTGTAGAAAATGATAGCATATAGTAAGATTCGTTTCTTTGGGTATGAGTAAGGTGGATAGTACATAGACTGTAGCCACGCTATAGAACACAACAACATGAAAACTTGTGGCTGTAACTGCATCGGAATGTAAGAATCAATCACGATGAAGTAAACACCGAACGGACCTCCCGAGAGGCACCATAAGAACATAAATATAGGAGGAAACCCTAGATTATATGAAGATAGAGTTAGTACGCTTCTGTTTTGCTTTCTTTTCTTTTAGTTCTTCCCTTTCGAGGAGTAACTGGAGATAACGCCAAAAGTTTCTTCAATACTTACCTGTAGCATCTTTACGTTTCCAGAGGAAATAGATTTGTGGACTCAATTGAATACACCTAAAACATGATCAAATCGTATGTTAGTACATTTTTTAAACTCAATTTTCAATGTCTAATCAAATTTTTCACCACCGTTGGGATCAGGGCCAAAAAAGTTTTCCACATACCATAAGACTGTACCGATGGTACCAAGGATGTTAGCTGTTGTTTCTGGTTCTGCCATAATATAAGCTATCTACTACACATATAGGATACACTGCATCTGTGTCGCTAACAACTTGAATGGTTCAACGGTGGGAACGAAATGGGAGAAAGGAGAAAATCGCAGACATATATATAGCATATATATATATATACATATATATGGTCAACGGTTCGCTCATCTTATCGCTTCTTTGAATTTATTGCCTATTTCGAAATCCCGACGCAATAATCAAAATCCGTTCCTCGATTACGTAACTGCTTATAAAATGAATCTGCTGAGCCCTGTTTTAACGGCTCCTTCTATATACGTGTATGTGTATACAATTACATTAATTAATATACAACTATAAATTTGTATGGATAATGATAATAAGGGTTAGCATCGCATGGATTACAAATTTCCCGGTCGGATCGAATTTCCGAATTACAACTCATTTAAGCACTTGACCAAGTCGTCAAGGTACGGGTCATGTGTGTGTCCCAAGCCTTCAGGATCCAATGTCTTTAAACCTTTGTGAAGTTCAATGAGGTATTCGTCGTTAGGTCCACTCTCTCCTTCGCTGATCTTTATTACTTTAGCCGTGTCTGACAAATGTTCAGGGCCAATGAACGATTCGTTGTCTATGGTACCTATGTACACTTTAGAAGTGACTAACTTCTCGGATTTCTTACCGTTACTTGGCAAGCTTTCCCATATCTCATCGATACCGTCTTCCGCGTCAAACTGCCCGATTCCTCTACCTGTGATGTTGAATTCGATATCGTGCGTCGTATAGCCATCTTTCTCCCTTAGGTCCAAATACTGGCTTGCCAATTCGGCATGTTCCCCAGGTATGTAGTATATACAACCCCACACTTTCAACTCATCGAACAGCAACTGTTTATCGTCAACAACTTTCAATTTCTCATCGTGGCTCAACTTTCCCAACTCATAATCCAGCAAATCTAGTTGCAATTCCTTGTTCTCAATGATGTGATCACTTGGGATGATCGTCACAACTCGTCCTTTCTGTTCTGGTGTGCCTCTGTTATCGTAACTGCTTTGCCAGAACCGACGCATGAACCCGTTGATGTATCCTGGGTACTTGATGAAGGTTTTGGAGAACGGCAGATCGTGCAATGGAGGCTTGAATATCAACGATCCGTAACCTACTATCCATAAGGGTGGCTGTTCTTGATCTTTTGTCATTGTTGTATGTTGTATGCTGTTTTTTTTTTGGCTAGTTGAAGAGGAGAGAAGGAAGAGTCCTGTAGACTAAATTGCGAGAGAGATGCCAACTTAAAAAAAGTTTACCGTTGATCTTCGCCCGCAGCCTTCGCGGTTGTCAGGGACCTCGAACAGTAAACGTCACCGCATGCGAGATTCCGCTATTCCCCTCCATGGTTTCTACCATCTACACTAATTATTGAGTAATCAAAAAAATAAATTCTAATGCTTTTTTTGAAAAACACACCAAAAACTACAGTAAATCATAAAATCACAATCTGGACGCTGAGTTTCCAATTATCTACTAAATTGGAGTCAACATGTAAAATGGCCAGCTCAGGAAATTCTTCTTTTAGCATAGTGTTTTCTCTTTTATTCAGTCGTTGTTGTACTCGAACCCAATCTTTGGCCTTTACCTCTAAAAGCACTGCCCCCTCCAAATCCACCACTGCTGAACCCAGTGCCTTTTCCGCGGGTCTTGGAGTCTCTTGGTTCGAAATTCATCGATGAATTGACACTTCCCATCTTGAAGGCCTTCGAGTTATAATCGATACCCGTCAACTTGGAAGTCAATGATTTCAAACCTTGAGGAGAAGGCAAGTATCCACTAGCGTAGAACCAAATACCGTCGTTGTTATTCACCGTACCAACTCTGTTGTTCCAGCTCTTGACTTGGTTTGGTTGCTTGCCTGTGATGAAAGCCACAACAGGTCCAGAAGATCCTGTTTCAAGACAGTTGTAAATATAAGCCGCAGACATACCGATCAAGGCAAGAGTGAAGTTGCCACGGCCATCGACAATCAATCTGAAACCAAGTGAGACAGCAGGCAATAAAGAGGCTTTTATTGGCATGAAATAAAAGTTCACTTGTTGGTTGTAGTTGTCAATGGACCAAGTGTACGTCAACGCAGATAACAATGCTGGAGAGAGTGAGAACAGCGTAGGTAAGAACAACCATGCGAGGATCAATATTATTGGAACGATAATAAGATGGTAAAAGATGTAATCAGGTAAACATTTCTTAAACTTCAGTTCTTCTAAACCTTTACTGAACGAATACAACATGTAAATTTCCATCATACCTTGCATTGGTTGTGGATGTGGAACCAAGAAACCAGTCAACAATCTAAAGAACTCGAGATTCTTCCAGATGATTTGCCAATCAGGGACAAAAGCCGAATATGACACGAATCCAAGGGCATTAAGCCCCGACATGACTAGTGCCGTCAACGTGATGAATCTTGTAACCGGTGGGATCGAGACAACAAATCTAAAGGGGCTGTTAGTAAACTATCTTATCGATCAGTGCATCGAATAGAAGGCGTTCCTTCGACGTTGTTGTACTTACTGGGCTAGTTCGGACATGGCTATTGAAGGATCTGGAAATCACAATTGATGGTAATGAAATCTAGCAGAATTGTAGGATGCCAATTCCAATTCTGTTTGCTGTATTGGGGTCTGTCTATACGAGTGTGAAATCAACAAGAAACTCGGCGAATCTTCTGCAAATGGTAATATAAGATGTATCATCAAAGGCCCAACCACCACCACTGCTCGCCCAGACGGAGAAATCGATCTGCCCGCTGTGGATGACGTACGGTATTACCTAACCCGACAGTAGTCTCGGCTCTGCTGCGAGTATTTGTCTCCACAATGCGCATCGATGGTGTCTGTGTGCAGGGGAGATGGTTGGGACTACAAGCTTTTTTTGCTTTTGGAAGGTATAAATTCAGAGGGGCAAACCAGAAAAATTGGACAACGTTTCCCACACACTGATCCTAATTAAACCGGTGAAGTATTCGATTTCAACTGGTACAAGTCAACAAGGGTTTTACTATCGTTATTTTTGAAACAGATTCTGTTACTAGCGTCACAAAATTGCTTAATCTTTGAGATTGGATTATGGATACTGTAAGGCCTCTGTTACTAGCGTAGATGATCCCATTTAGTTTTAATAAGAAATCTTATAGGAGGGTGACATTCTACAGCAAGCCTTTTATAGGTACATTTTCTTATCGAATCTGAAAACTATATTTTTCAACTTATATACACTCTTATTTAATCAAAATTAGGTACCTCTAATCGCACGGAGGAATCCAGTAACTGATCAAAACATCAAAGAAATCACGGCAATGACCAATGCCAATATGCTGGTGTTGGAACCAGTTAATGAATGGACGGTACCGGCAGCAAAGTTGGATGAACTAGCAGAGATAGAAGTGTTATTGCACACGATGGATGCACATGTAGTAGCGGAGGATGAAATGGAGGAGGAAACGTTAAACATGTTGAGAGAATTTGAACAATTTAAATTGGTGGAAGTGATTAGCAATGGCTCCTCCCTCCACCCTTGATCTGAAATTAAGATGATTTGCTCTTCTTATATATAGATTCAATATAAGAATCATTGATGATTATTGATAGCAGGGTAGTCTTAAGGCCTACTCAGGGTGCACCGGCAACCTGGTCACTCGGCCCAGTAGGTGTCTACTCGCTCTGAAATCTTTCCCCCCCCCCTTTTTCACCGCCCCACAGCTGCGCCCTTGAAGGGAAGTCCAATTATAGTTGCTTTGGTATCTTATCTTACTTTAAGTTTATTGATAGATCTACTGCTAGTCGGAAACAAACTCTAGAATGTATGATCAAAACCATACCCGTCAGCCCACAATGCCCAAGACAAATATGAACCTTATGTTGACTATGATGGCAAAAATCTATCAAACTTCCAAAACTTCGAAGCCCTGGATTTTAAGACACTAATCAAGCCAATTTCAAGATACAATATAGAAAATAACTGTAGTAAGAATCTATTATTGGAGATCATCGGTGTCAATACAAAGCATCACTGTATCAAGAAAGTAGTGAACTACTTGAGCTGTCTAAAAATAGCCGAGGACATACATATAACTACCGGGCACACGATGAACCGGAAGTTGCATAATTAGAAGTCGACGCAGGAATCAAAAAAAAAAACAGAAAAAAAATAATTGATTGAAAAAGATCGCAGAATTGTTCGTGGAGAGAAGCTATACAAAGCTTCCTCTATAAATGGAGATAGCAGTTTTATAAACACCTGCTGCTACGACTACTAAATCTTTCGCTAAGCCAACATTCGCAACTACCTATAATACAATCGTGACACAACTTCCGAACTTGCCACTTTTGTAAAATAGAACTGCCATTCATATATCCAGCTATGTATATCTATGCAATCTTGATTTAACCATTTGGTAGTCGTGCTTGCCCATAAGTTTTTGAAACTGAGTGCTTGTCTTAGGTGATCAATGCCCATCCCTTGAATTGCCACTGGTACTTAATAATTACTCTCTCTTCACTGCCCAAAAACTCACGGGGAGACCAAAGGAGACCTTAATGGACAAAACAATTAGTACACAATGGATCTGATTTGAACGTATTAATCCAGTTGAAAAGGGTCCATGTATGTTTTCAAGGATCCAGGATACTTCAGAATCTTACTCCTACGTAGCCCCTTTTTGAAAAATCATACATTCAACTATGAACATTCACCGAAATCTTGAAAATTTACAATAGTTATCAAGTCTTCAGAACCGCTCCCAAATCGAATTTATATTACTTGCATTACAGGCTCTTGAATGCTGCCAACCACGGGCGAGTGGACACCGTCCCATATATTATGTGTACTTTGGAATGCCCACAGTTCAATTGTCCCCGAATTGCTTACATCGCATCTATACTTTAAACGGTGCTCCCTAAGTAGAACTTGATCCTATATAATTGTGTGTCTTGTGTGTCCATCCCCAAGCAAAGGTCTTGCTGTGGCACCTCCCATACGTGTGACCCATTCTCCAACTCAAAGATCACGGAAGCAACAGTATGTTCCCATCCCTATCTTAACTACTCTTTCTCCAACCATACCCAAACCACTTTGAGACTAGACCCCCAAAAAATATCAAAGCCAATGAGAGCCTGTGATATCCAGAGTTCAGTTTATTATGCTCTGTTAGACGATTAATTGAGTAGTTATCGGTTGAGACTTGAGAGTCTGAGACGCGTACGACGAGGAAGTTGTGGTTTAACATTTAATGACGTTATACAAAAAGGAACAAAAAACTGGCCTGTGCAAGGATGATGATTCTTGAATCATTGAACGTCGATCGACGCAAAGACCGACCACAACGTTACCCGCCCCAAAAAAAACTTGCCGAGTTCAAACTCATAGCAGTGCGACAAACAAAGCATTGAGTATATCTTTCTTTTTTACACTAGTTGTGGATTCACAGATATACGGTCTTCTTTCAACTACATCGGTATCTCATAGACAGGAGCTCTTCTCCTTTCGGTGTCATCTAGCAGATCATATTCCTTAGCCCTTATCGAGCCTCAAAGTTTGAGTCTCGTTGCTTTGTCTTTATTCTCTGTGGATAAACTCGAGATGTCTGCTCTCAAGAGAACGTCTTCATCCTCTTCGCAGGATCCACAAGCCATCTTGAAGAAAGTTAAAAGGTCCAATACTGCTCTAGATGAGCTTAGTGAGTTTGGCCAACTCACACAGGAAGACGTTACATACTACCAGAAGGAAGCTATCTACAGAGTGCTGAACTTGTTCAGACATAAGAATAGAAGATTAAAGAAAGATCTTGATGACTTAGCTACTAACTATTCTAAAATCTATAAATATTATTCGTTACTAAATGGGTGGTGGGGTGAAGTTATAACAAATTTCAAAAATTTTGACGTGTTGGAAAGCACTGATCCAATCGCCGAAAGCTTATTGGTGGACTTGGATGAAAACAAAGAAGACGAGATTGTGAACGACTTGAAAAGTAAGAGATTGCAACTTATTAGTCTTCTTGAGCCCTTATTGTCTAAGCCAGTGTCCAACAAAGACGAGAAAACCGTCGTCTTGACGGAATCTTTGACAAACTTAAACATTTTCAAGTCACAGCTAGAAGATGAAAACAAGCTACTCAAAGATAAGATAGAGGAATTAAATCAAGAACTAGATCAATTCATCACAGCTAAAGATCGCTCAGAATCCAAAACTTTGAGTAGAGTGAGCGATGCTAAGAACAAAGCAAAGGAGATTAAAAAAGAAAAGGAGACATCGGATGAAACGAAAACGGATCAGAATATTCAACTATCCGATGGTGACAAACAGGTATTGGAAGATCTTCGGATCGAATTGTCAACTTTGAAGACCAAAAACAACGTTTTAAACGAGCAATTGGTTGAAAAATCGTCCAAAATTGAAGAAATAGAAACCAAAATGCTTGAGATATCCAACAGATTTGTCAACTTGACCGATAAAGATTTACAAACATCGATGGCATATCAGATCATGGTCAATAAGAATACAGAATTGAGCACAGAGTTGAGTAACATAAAATTCAACAGCTCCAAGATAGAATCCGAATTCTTAAAACTCGAATCAACCATGACCGAACATCAGAAGAACTTGGAAGCTAAACTAAAGGCTGAAATGAACTCAAACAACAACGTCGTTTCCAAGCTAGAGTCTGACTTGAATAGAATCAGGTCCGACAGGGATGAGTTGAATGCCAAACTGAGTATATTGAAAGCTGAAAAGGGCAAAAGCGAGTTAGTTGAAGAGTTTAAAACTTTGAACGACATTTTAGAGAAGAGGCTCCAAGAGTTGGAAACAAAGTCCAATGCTGACCTGAATGTTGACTTTGAGACTGAAACCGACTTGGAGACTTTGAGGAAACACAACAAGTTGCTTTCAGTGGAATTGAAACAGTTAGAGGATGCTTTCAAGCAGACGAGACAACTTGCCAGCAACAAACTTTCGAAGTATGTGGAATCAGATTCGTTGATAAACAAACTCACCGTTGAAAAGAACAAGGCTGATCAAAAATATTTCCAGGCCATGAGATCGAAGGATTCTTTAGCATCACAGAACAAGATATTGACTTTGAACCTACAGAAGCAGACTGACTTGATCGAGAACTTGAAGACCACTGAAAAGAGTCTACTAAAAAAATTGGAGATTGAAAGCGCGATATTTGAGAAGCTAAAGGATTTGGAGTCCAAATATCTAAAGGATTTGAGCTTCCAACTGAACAAGAACAAAGAATTGGAGATCAAGTTCAAATCAATGCAAGAAAACAACGCCGAATTGCAATCCAAATTGGTTCAAAAACAGATTGTGGTCAACAAGCAGGAGAGCGACATGTCACGGTTACAAGCAGACAACCGATCGCAGCAGACTAAGATTGCGTCTTTGGAATCCTTGTTGACGAAGTACAGGGCCAACAACCCATCAGCCACGCAGGACGACGAGATCAACCAGGCGTTGTTGGTGATGACCAAGTGCCAGTTGTGCAACAAGAACTTCAAGAACGTTACGTTGAAAGTGTGTGGGCATTGCTTCTGTTTGGAGTGTATCAACGATAGATTGAATTCGAGAATGAGAAAGTGTCCTAATTGCAATAAGCAGTTCAGTAATTACGACTTGTTGAACATTCATCTCTGAATTGGTTTGATTTACATAAGACTGTACCTAGTGTGTTTTTTTTTCTTTTAGCTTTTTTTCAAAAAAATTTTTCTGTTCTCATATGTAGTTTTATTTATATAGCTTGTATATTTTTTTGGTGTTTCTTTAATTTTACGATATCTATTTCATTCCTTTGAATGTTTTTTTTTTCTTCACTACATGTATGCCTTTTAAACAGTAGATGTATTATAAATTTACCGATAAAGAAAAGAGTACCTAAATTAAATGTAAACATAAATTGTGGAGGATAAGAACATAGAAAAACAGAAGTTAAAAGTTGAGAAAAGAAAGAAGAGAAAACAAACAAACAACGAGAGTAGTACAAACAAACAAATAGTGTTGGCGGTTAATATATATATATATATATTTGTCCCGTTTTTTAGCTTCAGCAATCAATGGTGTCCACCACCGTGAGATCCAACTCCGCCTTGGCCACCACCACCACCACCAACATTGGAACGAGCGTCTGCAAAGTCGAACAATCGTTGGTCAGAGAAACCCATGGACATCATGGACATTAACATCTGCTGCTGCTGTTGTTGTTGTTGTTGCTGCTGTTGTTGTTGTTGCTGAAACTGCTGCTGCTGCTGGTGTTGATGATGTTGATGTTGCTGTAACTCATGGTGGTGGTTGTGCTGCAGCAGATGTTGGTGTTGATGCTGGTGGTCTTGGTGTTGTTGTTGTTGGTACTGCAGACTTAACTGTTGAGCTTGGACTTGGACTTGCTGCAGTCCATTGTTCAACCCAGAGTTCAAGTTCAAGTTCAAGTTCACGTTCTGGTATGGGTAAAGGTACTGTAGCTGAGCACCCGAATTTTGGAAGTTGTGCTGTCCCGATGGATCGTTCGAGAACTTGTTGTTCACCTGTGGTTTCAAGCTTGGCATACCCATACCGCTCATGATGTAGCTGTCCAGTTTCGTGCCGTTGTTGTTGCTGCCTAGCTTTTGAAAGTCGAACGTGCCGTTGTAGTTATAGTTGCTGTTGTTTTGGCTATTGTAGCTGTAGTTATTTTGTATGTAGTTACTGCTGCTGCTGTTGCTGCTATTGCTGCTACCATTGCTGCTGTTGTTGTTATAACTGAGGTTGTGGTTCTGTGTGTAGCTATAGTTACCGTTGTTGAAGCTGTTGTTATTGCTCAAACTGGTCCGGCTCGAGCTCGCTGAGATCGGTGAATCGGAATTCAAGTTGTAATCGTTTGATGGAGTGTGGTAGTTATTCGAGTAGATACTTTGCTGCTGCTGCTGCTGCTGGTTACCGTTGTTGAAACACCCGAATGTCTTTGAATAGTTGTTGTGTTGTATCATTGAGTAACTATTGAACATATCGCTGCCGCTACTGCAACTGTTGTTGTTGAACATCGACGAATCCGCTTTGATCTCCAAATCGGCGATACTGCTCGACCTCGAATTGCTGTTCCGGTTGCTCTCTATGATCAAATCATCAGAAGAGCTCTTCAACATCGGATATTTGTTCAACCTCAAATCGTTGAACTTCAACTCCAGCTCAGAATCCAGGTTGTTGTTGTTGTTGAACACCTCCGTTGGGGAATTGTACTCCATAGTAGAACCACCGTCCAAGTCCAACAAGCTGCCGTTGGAATCCGAGTTGTTTTCCATAACCCTGCAGTTTTGGATCGTCACGTTCTTAACGTCACCGTTGTAACCGGGCACCTTCCGGAACGTGCACATCTTGAACAGGATCTTGGAGCAACCTGTAGGCAAGTAGTTCAAGTCTTTAAAAGTACACTTCTCGATGATGATCTCATTAGCAAAAGGTAACTTGAATTCTGAGTCGAACAACGAGTGTTCCAAGTATATCCTCTTCAAGTTCTGCAGAGTTGTGAAGTTAAAGTCGAGTATGAAGTCATTCAACGACAGCAACTTTAACGATTCCGGGAATTTCAGACAGCTGAAAATGAGAGGTTTGCCTATCTTGTAGTTGTACCTAGAGATACCTTTCAATTTCAGTACCTCGATGTTATCGTTCATGAGGCCGTTGATGTAACCACTAATCTTGAAGATGTCATCCTTGGTGAAGTTGTAAGATTCAGGACCGCTACCACCGGTATCGTACGAGATGTCAATGCATAGATCCGTAGTAGAACTAGGTATTGGCTTACTTATCCTTTGTAATATGTCGAGACGGATACTGTAATTCTGATTCAGATTCTTGATGTTGTGAATGGTGATCGACAGTTTCTTCAAGTTTGTGGGCCATTGGATAAGATTCAAATTTGTCGTTTTCGATTGCATGTAGTTGTCGTTGGTGAAGTGGATCTTCAACTCTTGCATCGATTTACAACCGGAAAGATCGAAACCTTCTTCGTTTAGTATGACGTACGAGATTTTGGAGTTGGATAAGTTTGGAAAGTTCTTCAAATGGACCAAATCCCTTGAGTTGATGTAGGTGTGGAAGATATTCAAGGTTGTTAGATGCGTAGATATTTGATTGATGTTCAAATCGATGACGAAACTTTTCTGGAACTTCAAATCGCAGTTTTTTCTCAGCTCCCAGTTGTCAAAGAACACGTCTAACGATTTAATTGAAGATAAACTGTTTAGGAATTCCAAGTTGTCAATGTTAACCAATTTCAAAGAGTCCACTGAATCTTTTTTCAAAGGGATCTTCTTAAAAGTTCCCCTGTTGACACCAAATTTCAAGTAGTTCAGGTTCGATCCGAACTCGTCGATCAATTCGTTGAAAGGTCTCAATTTGGTCTCATTTTCCAAACTTAAGTGCAACATTTGTATGTTGTTCAAGATTGGCTTGATGATATTTAAATCTATCGAGGTGAGTTGGTCGTTTTGATGATCGTTTTTAAATAGTATCTTGATGACAACCAAGTTACCATCGGCCAAGTTAAGTCTTTTGAATTCTTTGTAAGGAAGGTGGAAGTCATGTTCCTTTTTCAAATCCAAATTGTTGAAGGATTTAAAAGATTTGACGATGAATAGATCGTTTCTAATTTGTTTTATCAATATTTCAACGGGTTTGAACGAGTTCAAAGAGTAAAAACCGTACAATTTGATGTTGCTCGTAATGTCGAATATGCTGAAAAATTTCTCGAACCTCAGGACGGATATCAACTTTAAGATGAACAGTATCAACGAATCGATACCGAAGATGAGTTTGATTTTTTCTAAGAACAACAATTTGCTTGCATTAACGGTCAATCTGTGGTCGAGCAATTGGAATTCAGTGTTGTCAATGACGCTGTCGACGTCGAACAACTTCAATTGCAAGTCAATGAGGTTTGTCAGCAGGATTCCTTTCTGCCTGGAGATCAAATCCACGATCAATTGCTCGCCACAATCATTGGGTATGACGCTCAACAATCTACCTTTGTTCATAGTTGGAGAGCTCATGATGACTGTAGAAAAGAAGCATCAACGCATGCGTATACTGAAGAAGAGAAGAAGAGGAAAAGATTATAAGAAATCACACACACAAAAAGGAAATGTAGAAAAGCAATCGAGAAAAGCAAAATGCTTAAAAGACCCAAAGAAGCAAAGACGCACCACACACAAAAAAATAAAAGAAAAGCCTCAAAGAAAGGTACCAAATAGAGTTTAGTAGACTATACAACAATCGGTGGTGTATCTCCTATAATCTATTATCAATTATATATATATATATTATATATAAATTTTTATAAATGTTACAATATTGAGAGATTGCCAGCTCACTAGGAGCTAATACACTATATATTATATAGAGAACTCAAATTGATCTGAGATCGATATCAGGCGAGTATACAATATATAATATATATATATATATATATATATAGCTTGCACAGACACAGCGTATAGAAGAAAACCCGACATTGTTATGTATAGATTATAGCTTAATTAAATTATATATACAACAAGTATATCGATCGATCGATGTATCGAGGATGGAGTAACGGTCGGGCACCAACACCATAAAAGTTGAGCATCAATCAACTATAAAATTTAATATAACAACCCGCACTGGAAGATGACGTGTGCCGGGACTCTAGCGCGGATCTGGCAGCACCGCTCGATTGATTCAAATTTTAATTTATTTATATTAAATTAATAAAATATAGTACACCACTCGCCCCTACGGCAGCTGCGATCGACTGCCCAACCGCCCACAGAAATTATTTAATATAATAAATTGTGCACCTCCCGTTCTGGGCTCTGCCGCCTAGCCGCATTTCCGCAGGTACATAGTAGTTGCTATCACGTGCTGCAGCTCTGCAGCGGGCTAGCTTCCCATTCTGTCGATCGCTGTGAGCCGCCTGTAGCCGGCCAACTAACGTATGGGCGCGCGTATATATATATATACTTGCACATCACACAGCGCCTGGCCCTGGAGAGGATTATAGGACACTGGACACATTGGGACAGCCTATATATACAGTGCACACAGGCAGGCGTGCCCTCTGATTGGACGTCTCGGTCGCCACTCGATTTTTCTATGTGCATTGCCGACTCTTGTATCGATCGAGTTTGCACATGGGTCACACATTGTCCACATGGCTTGTTTCAGCTTATGGCCACCACACTATCGCGAATCTATATTATATATATATATATATTGACTCACGAAATTGGCAATCTCTCACACTTGCTTAGATCAATGTTTGATTAAGAAATCAACAATTTATTAACCTTAATGCCTGAAGTTTGACCTGTCGGGTACTATATATATATATATATTACACAAATTTATCAATGGTCATGCCTGGCTGGCCGGAACTAATTCTTATACATCTCGATCGATCGATCTTTAGTCTTAGACCCTAGAATCGTCGGCCGTCGGGTTTATTTGTCAATTGTTTGTTGGCAGGGTCAATCATTTTTAACTCAATCCAGCAATTCATGGAGAAACGTGTATATTATATATCTATATATATATATATGTATTATACTAATTCAACGATGCAATCTATATATTGCACGTATTGATTTAAAACCCATAGAACTTAATATTTAGATCCAGATCCTCAAATATATAAATTTTCCGAGGTTGTCAAGCTAACTCCACCACGTTCACCTCGATGTAGAAGTTCATTCAACCTATCTGTAGATTATAAAAAATTTCCAAGCTTTACAGAACGAAAATAGCCACTATATATAAGTTCAATTTCCAATTCAAGCAATTTTGCACTTACAAATCCAATGCTGCAAATTTTCCAATTCCTTTTTAGCCGAGATTGCCATCAAAAGTTGCCGGTCCCTTTGCTAAATTTAAATTGGAGTTGAGTGACGGCATCGATCGAATTCATCACGCTTTGGAATTTATATATTAATATATATATATATATATATATATATAATATTGCACTGCAAATTAAGTCGAGTGCTGGATGGAGATATAAATTAGACTTTTTGCAGATGCCCACATCCTCCAAATTGACTTTAAATTTCAAATCAACCTTGTCGGACGAATTTATATTGCACATACCATACGTACTACTAAAGATTGATTAACAATTTCACGCGCACTTATAATTCTAATTTTAATATATGTTAATTGTTAACATATATATATATATTATAAGCGATATGGTAATTTTAAGTCCCAATCGATCGATAGAATTGTCGATCAATTTTATAACGTTGAACATATATCTTTTTGCGCTCGCTCGCTTTTAACACATGCACCATTGTTTGTGATTTCCAACAAATTGATTTTTTTCTGTTTTGGAAATTTGTTTGTTATGGAATTCAAACGCAATTTAAATATTCTGCAATTGCCGAAAGGTATTTTTTTTTAGTTTTTACACGGAGACATTCTGATAGTTATGGACAAGTATACTTATTTTACAGTTATAGTGTCCCAATGTAGGTCAGTGCAATAACTATATTAACTTTTATATTATACAATATAATATATTGCCAGCATATTACAAATTCGTATAACGTCGTATAAATAAAGGAGATGTAGATCAACCCAAGAAAAAAAACAGGAACCTGCAAGTTGCAACGGACACGCCCTGCCAAGGCGGTGGTGACTCAACCACCAAGCAAATAATTTTTAAACAGAGAATAAAACACGCACTAAAATAAAAACGTATATTAATTGCAAATGAAAAAGTTGGGCGAAGAGAAATTAATATATAAATTTTAAGTCGAATTTCCTTGATAATAAACAAACAAGCCTTTATGGCTTTAGAAATCCCAAAAATAAATTATAATATCCAATTTCTTTTCGGTTTTTAAATTGCAATTTATTCAATTTATAGCCATAAATTAGACCAACAACGCAACGAACAAAGCGATAACACTTAACATTGTCGTTCTGGTCTTTGCAGCTGCACCTTCGAACTCCCTCACCGTGCTTGCTGCAGTGGTAGCAACTCCTGCTTTAGTGGAAGTTATCACACCAGTAGTATCCACCTCTTCCACAGTCGTCGTCGTTGTCGTCTTCTCATTCACAACCGTGTTTGCAAGAGTCTTGGAATGTGGCACCGTCACAGTCACAATACTGCCTCCTTCTTTTGTGATTTTGGTTGTTGTATAAACTTTCGTCAAATCTTCAGAAGCCACTGTCGTGATTTGTTCACATACGGTTTCTTCACATGGAACGGTGACCGTTGTAGTTGACTCGCCGATCTTTGTCACTATCGTCGTGTACTGCTTCGTTGCTGTCACCACCGTTTCTTCTCCTCCTTCAGGTGTATAATTGTGCGTCGTTGGAGTGAAACCGGTGGCCGTTGTAGGCTTGATGGATTCAGTGCTGCATAGTTCCGTCACCGTCACCATCACTCCACTCACAACGGTGGTGTATGCCGTGTACGTCTTGGTGAAGTCTGCATCGCTTAGAATAGGTAGGCTCGTACAATATCCATCACATGGAACGGTGACTGTTGTCGTGGTACCCTTGTGGATCGTAATGACCGTGGTGAACAACCTGGTTGATAGAGATGTCAATGTAGATGATGATGATGATGATAAAGATGTCAAGGTTGAAGATGACGTGCTGTTGGTATACGAACTGGATGAACCGCCACCACCACCACCACCACCACCACCACTAGATGATGTACCTGTTGATGAACTACTGGACGATGAAGTGCTTGTGGTATCACCTATGGTGACCGTACCTATCAAAGTGTAGACCTGGTTATCTCTCTTCACTTTGGCCGACTCCGCACGTCCATGTGCAACGTAGAAAGTTCCGTAGTAGACACCATCGCCGTTCAACGGGGACGCAACCACAATAGCAGTGGCCGTCTGAGTGGCTGGCAACAGACGAGTGAAGTACAAGCTGATCGACGTTGGAGAGAACATGTAGTTATAGTAATCCAAAGGAGCAGATTCGTCTTCGTCCAAGTTCATTTCAAATTCTTGCTCAACGTAACTGATGTTCGGTGGTTGTGGGGCATCGAAATTGAACCCGCCAAATCCACCCGGAACGTAGATCGAGAAGTAAGCTAGGTCGGATCCAGAAGCACTAATGAACGGGGTGGTTGCAGAAGATGAAGATGGAGGTGGAGTGGTTGTTGGTGGACCTGTTGGAGGACCTGTTGGAGGACCAGATGGAGGACCTGTTGGCGGACCCGTTGGAGGACCCGTTGGAGGACCCGTTGGAGGACCCGTTGGAGGACCCGTTGGAGGACCGGAGGATTGAGTCTTGTAAACCACCACAAGTTCAGTTAAATCTGTGAAAGTAACTGTACCATCAGTCACTGTGCCTCTGGAGATGTATTTAACTTTGTTTGACGTCGTAGTGGTCTTTGTAGTCTCGACACTTCCAATAACGGTCGTCGTCACAGAAGCCATCGGAGCAAAATGTAGCACCGTCAGTCCACGGCTAATGAGCGACGAAGGAGACGAGAAGAGCTTCGTTCCCGTCACTGTAGATGGAGCTGCCGTGGTGGTTAACGTCGTCGTGTACGATAGCGTCTCGTACGGTTGAAAGTGACGTGTTGTTGCAAGACATCCGTACGTCATGGTAGTCATGGACTCGAAGTCACTTTGATCAAATCTGTAGTGGTCATCAGTGGTAGATGCAGTGACTTCTGTACCGCACGATCCACCTTCTTCGAAATGGTACACGTACTCACCGACATCAACTGGGTTCAAGTCCCCAAAATGCACGGTGGCTTGGAACGAAGCACCGGCAGACCCCAAACCGGACAAGATCCTTATAGGGTAGTAATATCCTGCTTCAAGGAACGCGATACCAGTCGAGATGTAGAAGCTGCTTCTGTCGTAAGATGCAGAAGCCAACAGGTACTCACCAGCATCATCGGAAGATAACTCCAAGTTACCGCAGCAATCCAAACTCGAACCTTGTCCAATGTACAGAATACCCACTCCAACCGTTCTGATCGAGAAGATGGCGATTCCTGTCTGTTCTGCGTAGAAGTAACCGGTCTGTTCTAAAGTGTGACCCTCTGATCCCTCAGAATATGTGATCTGGTCGAAGAAAACAGAGTCGGTTCTATTAGGGAACCAGAAGTCGTCACCCATATCTGTAAATGCGTACCCTGCAGTAGTAACACCTGTGGCTGTGCCTACGGTGGAACCGCCTTCGTAACTAACACCACCGAAACTGGTCTGCAAGTAGTCGGATTCAAGCCCAGCGAACAATCTCACGTTGAAACCTTTGGCTAGGTTCCCTTGGGAGATATCACAGCCTTCGTTCACGTTTCTGTATCTGTTGTTCATTGGGAAAAAGTAGTCTGGGTAGGAACTTGAGGCGTAAGGGTTGTAACAAGAGGACGTATTGGAAATAGTGTAAGATGGGATGATGGTAGATTCAGCTACGGGAGCTGACCATACGATGTTGGATATCGCCAACGTAATAGCGATTGAATTTAATAATATTAATCTCATAATAGGATTCAGCTGGTAAGTGAGTGAAAATATGAGTAAAATTAGAACGAATGTTTTTTAAAAAAAATACAAAGGAAGGAGAGTTGGGATGCGTATAAAGAAAGGGAAGCTTCCATATTGAGGGAAACACAACCCTTTTTATATTCAAAAACGATTGGTGAGCTTTTTGCAGTTGGACAATTCACCCCACCACCCAGTCCCACCAGCAAGGCTTGAAACGTCTGTGCTATATTTAGATAAATCCAAAGGGCATCAACATTGGTACTGAGAGACATCCAACCATTTACGAGGAATCTGAAGAGTCCAAGTCTGTTTCCAGGGCCCTATTTGTGCCTCTTAATGACCTAGAGCCCAGGTGGCAGGGGGTCGGGACTCGGGACTCGGGGCCGGGTGTACCCATAGTAGGATAACAGTCAACAAAACAGGCAACTAATAGGATGAGGAACTAAAAGTTGCATTGACGCTGGGTATGTAAAAGCACGTATACTCGTACAATCTGTTAAATGTCACGAGACGTTGTGTGTACCCAAACAGCTTCTCGAGCAGTGAAGCACCGACCGAGAAATCGCCAAGGCCAAGTCGACTTGTCAAACAGCGTTCCACCGTCTTCCCGGCATTAGCAATCATCCTATATGTTCGAATTTGTATATATATATATATATGTACTGGTGCAGCGTACATGTACAGCTTAGTTCCCTGTGTGTGCAGCCATACGTAACAATTTGTGTTTACATCAATCATGCTTGGGAGATCTCATTGTCGGTTAGTGTGTGTACCTATGCCTCCAAGCACACCGTATATATATATATATATATATATATATATATAGTCAACATTCACCAGTTATAGCTAAGCTTCTTCTCTTCTCGACGTCGGACGAAGTTAAACTATGGCGATGGAAACGGGGACTGGTCAAACTTCTGACGGTGTGCTTGCATCCAAAGCGGCAAGTTGCAACAGCCGACCGATGATTCATCCCACTTTTCCACACCCTGCATCCACACGAAGGTTCAACTTTCAAGACTCGAGGTGAATTTATAGTTTGGGGTCAGTTTTGAGATCGCTAAATATAGCAATATTGACTATTGAATATACATATATATACATATATATATATATATGTGAGAATCGATTAATCTTACGACGTCAAAAAGCAGTGCCCACCAGGACAATGGGAAGGGTCCTACTTTAATGATCTCCAATATATAAAATATAGCAGCTACTGCTGAAATAGCCACGGGTCCAATCACGCATCCTCCACAAAATTTCCAACGCGCGCGCGCAAACTGGGCAGTCTGGGCAGCCTCACGAAACGCTCCCCCGCAACTTTGACGTTTCTTCCCGGCAGCCGCCTACAGCGGCAGAAATTCTCTTTCGATGCTGCTGACAACTCCGGGAATGGTGCGACGTACGGGACTTACTTTGCGCTTTTTATATCGATCTTGTTATACATGCATGTGTTGTATAGAATCTAGACTATATTGGCATTCACTGGCCTATACATCTTTGAAGGTGGTCTATGTCAACAGACTATATATATATATATATATTAATGGATCTCTGGTTCTGGTGTAACAGTATTTGTTACCACGCCACCTCAGTCCTCAAATTTGACCTTTTGCTTTCCTTGCAGTGAGAGCAAAAGGAGCGTATATTTTATATTACATGATGTACTCTTCATCTCTATTCTTCATTCTCCTTTCAGGGCCATTATTAGACTAAATGTCAATTGTCGTTTGTATATATATATATATATATATATATATATTTACTTTTTGCAACATTAGCCTACTGACCGACTGGCTGACTATATATAAATACACTATACAATGGTTAATTTACACCACACCACCTTTGCTAATTGAGGTAACTCCGATTATTCAGACTTATCCTTTGTCTTCTTTGAGCCACCCAAATTTTAGCTGCTGTTTACATAGAATTAAACATTGGAAACCAAATATGTCTGTCTGTTGTATGGGTTATGGGAGGTAGGTAGGTAGGTAGGTAGGTGGTATAACTTCCAGCTATCGATTGGGAATTTCAAATTGATTGGATTCTGTTGAATCAAAGTAAAAAAGAAGGATCCTAGAGACTTTGCACGTCTTGGATTAGACATCGGTGACAGTCACATCATCGGTAGGTTCTCCAATTGATGAATAGCTAAATAAAAACGGTTTAGAATTGTTGAATTGTTTTAAATACTTGCATGCACACATACAAACAAAGTCTTGTATAGGATGTGGTTTAAAGTAGTCATAGATTACTGGTCCATCAATTGAAACGAAATAATGCATTTCTAATGCTTTTGTCTTTAACAAACTCCAATTTTTCATATCTTTCCTTGTACATTTCTGTCTTTATAATATAGAAAAGAAGAATACTTAAATAAATATTTCGGTGGACTGGAATTACTCATTGGTGTTCAGTCAACCATTGAAAGAATCGATCATCAACCCGTGAAGTAGCCGTAAGTACTGTGGATAAATAAAGGTATGGTGTGATAATTCCCACTGTCCATTGGTTTTTGATCCCTTGACATGGCATTTCGAGGATGCTCAGTGCATCATGGGAAGACTAATGCTCGTAACTATTAGCTGTCTGAGTATAGTTCACCGTATATTCTTACTTCTATAGTTCTGCGTTATATATATGCATGCTATAAGGGTCTGTCATTGCAACCGTGAGTAAATTTGGACTATAACGAACAAGATTCAAGACATAAAAATTGTGCAGGTTGAGCGTCATCGTGATCCATCGTACACATGGTTAAGATCCAAAACCAGTATACAGCTCTCGCTGTTGCCAGTTGTGTATACGAAATTTCAGAGGAAAGCAATCCTTCTAAAAACATCTTTTGCTATTCTTGTGTTTATACATTGCTTCTTCCATCTGTTTTCTCTTCCTTGTTATTAAGTATATGTGTGTTTTTGTCACTTTCTTCTCTTATCTTTTGAAAATCTGTTAGTTCTTTCTGTCTTTTTATTATAATACCAACTATTATAAAGTAATGCATCTGCTTTGGCATGAGCTAGCATGTGTTGAAAGTTTTAAAATCATGTCTGCAAATGGTCTACATCCACCAAAGAGTGATAGACTGCTGTACAGAGGCTTTTGCATTAAATCACGCGAGTACGCATCGCATCGGCGACCATTCCTCTTCTACCAGCGAGCAGCATTACAGGTTATACAGACTTTGGCATGGCCTGCCATAAGATAGCATTAGATGTCATGTGTTGGCAACACATCCACGAATATCTTATAGTCGCTAAAGAGCGATAGACTGCTTTTATACAGTTTACAATCGATAGAATTGTCAATTTTATAGTTCAACATCTTTTTGTGTTTTTAACACAGGCACTATTGCTTGTGATTTCCAACAAATTGATTTTTTTCTGTTTTGGAAATTTGTTTGTTCTGGAATTCAAACGCAATTTAAACATTCTGCAATTGCCGACTCGCATTTTTTTTTAGTTCTCACAGACAGTTATGGACCAGCACTTATTTTACAGTTATAGTGTCCCAATGTAGGTCACTGCAATAAATATGAACTTTTATATTATACAATATAGTATATTGCCAGCATATTACAAATTCGTATAACGTCGTATAAATAAAGGAGATGTAGATCAACCCAAGAAAAAAAACAGGAACCTGCAAGTTGCAACGGACACGCCCTGCCAAGGCGGTGGTGACTCAACCACCAAGCAAATAATTTTTAAACAGAGAATAAAACACGCACTAAAATAAAAACGTATATTAATTGCAAATGAAAAAGTTGGTCGAAGAGAAATTAATATATAAATTTTAAGTCGAATTCCCTGAACAATAAAATCCAAGCCTTTATGGCTTTAGAAATCCCAAAAATAAATTATAATATCCAATTTCTTTTCGGTTTTTAAATTGCAATTTATACAATTTATAGCCATAAATTAGACCAACAACGCAACGAACAAAGCGATAACACTTAACATTGTCGTTCTGGTCTTTGCAGCTGCACCTTCGAACTCCCTCACCGTGCTTGCTGCAGTGGTAGCAACTCCTGCTTTAGTGGAAGTTATCACACCAGTGGTATCCACCTCTTCCACAGTCGTCGTCGTCGTCTTCTCATTCACAACCGTGTTTGCAAGAGTCTTGGAATGGGGCACCGTCACAGTCACAATACTGCCTCCTTCTTTTGTGATTTTGGTTGTTGTATAAACTTTCGTCAAATCTTCAGCAGCCACTGTCGTGATTTGTTCACATACGGTTTCTTCACATGGAACGGTGACCGTTGTAGTTGATTCGCCGATCTTTGTCACTATCGTCGTGTACTGCTTCGTTGGTGTCACCACCGTTTCTTTTCCTCCTTCAGGTGTATAATTGTGCGTCGTTGGAGTGAAACCGGTGGCCGTTGTAGGCTTGATGGATTCAGTACTGCATAGTTCCGTCACCGTCACCGTCACTCCACTCACAACGGTGGTGTATGCCGTGTACGTCTTGGTAAAGTCTGCATCGCTTAGAATAGGTAGACTCGTACAATATCCATCACATGGAACGGTGACTGTTGTCGTGGTACCCTTGTGAATCGTAATGACCGTGGTGAACAACTTGGTTGATAGAGATGTCAATGTAGATGATGATGATGATAAAGATGTCAAGGTTGAAGATGACGTGCTGTTGGTATACGAACTGGATGAACCGCCACCACCACCACCACCACCACCACCACTAGATGATGTACCTGTTGATGAACTACTGGACGATGAAGTGCTTGTGGTATCACCTATGGTGACCGTACCTATCAAAGTGTAGACCTGGTTATCTCTCTTCACTTTGGCCGACTCCGCACGTCCATGTCCAACGTAGAAAGTTCCGTAGTAGACACCATCGCCGTTCAACGGGGACGCAACCACAATAGCAGTGGCCGTCTGAGTGGCTGGCAACAGACGAGTGAAGTACAAGCTGATCGACGTTGGAGAGAACATGTAGTTGTAGTAATCCAAAGGAGCAGATTCGTCTTCGTCCAAGTTCATTTCAAATTCTTGTTCAACGTAACTGATGTTCGACGGTTGTGGAGCATCGAAATTGAACCCGCCAAATCCACCTGGAACGTAGATCGAGAAGTAAGCTAGGTCGGATCCAGAAGCACTAATGAACGGGGTGGTTGCAGAAGATGAAGATGGAGGTGGAGTGGTTGTTGGTGGTCCTGTTGGTGGTCCTGTTGGTGGTCCTGTTGGTGGTCCTGTTGGTGGTCCTGTTGGTGGTCCTGTTGGGGGACCTGTTGGAGGTCCTGTTGGGGGACCTGTTGGAGGACCTGTTGGAGGACCCGTTGGTGGGCCAGATGGAGGACCCGTTGGTGGGCCAGATGGAGGACCCGTTGGTGGGCCAGATGGAGGACCCGTTGGAGGACCAGATGGTGGACCCGTTGGTGGACCAGATGGAGGACCTGTTGGAGGACCAGTTGGAGGACCAGATGGAGGACCTGTTGGAGGACCTGTTGGAGGACCCGTTGGAGGACCGGAGGATTGAGTCTTGTAAACCACCACAAGTTCAGTTAAATCTGTGAAAGTAACCGTACCATCAGTCACTTCGCCTCTGGAGATGTATTCAACTTCGTTTGAGGCCGTAGTGGTCTTTGTAGTCTCGACACTTCCAATAACGGTCGTCGTCACAGAAGCCATCGGAGCAAAATGTAGCACTGTCGGTCCATGGCTTCTGAACGACATAGGCGTTGAGAAGAGTTTCGATCCCGTCACTGTAGATGGAGCTGCCGTGGTGGTTAATGTAGTCGTGTACGATATCGTCTCGTACGCCTGGAAGTGTTGTGTCGTCACTAAGCATCCGTGCGTGACGGTCGTCATGTATTCAGCATCACTTTGACCAAATGAGTAATAGTTGCTACGGGTACCTTCAGTAGCTGAAGTCAACTCTGTACCGCACGATCCACCTTCTTCGAAATGGTACACGTACTCACCGACATCGACTGGATTCATGTCCCCGAAATGCACGGTGGCTTGGAACGAAGCACCGGCGGATCCTAAACTGGACACGATTCTTATAGGATAATAATATCCTGCCTCAACGAATGCGATACCAGTCGAGGTTAAAAAGCTGTTTCTGTCGTAAGATTCGGAGCCCAACAGGTACTCGCCTGCCGCATAGGACGTTACTCTCAAGTTACCACAACAATCCAAACTCGAACCTTCCCCAAGGTACATGATAGCCAACCCGACCGTTCTGATCGAGAAGATGGCGATTCCTGTCTGCTCAGCGTAAAAGTAACCAGTCTGTTCTAAAGTGTGACCCTCTGATCCCTCAGAATATGTGATCTGGTCGAAGAAAACAGAGTCGGTTCTATTAGGGAACCAGAAGTCGTCACCCATATCTGTAAATGCGTACCCTGCAGTAGTGACACTCGTAGCTGTGCCCACCATAGAAGCACTAGCATAATCTAAGCCACCGAAAGTGGTTCCAACGAGGTAGGAAGCGAGCCCAGCAAACAATCTTGCGTTGAAACCTTTGGCTAGGTTCCCTTGGGAGATGTCACAGCCTCTGTTATAGTTTTTGAATCTGTTGTCCCTTGGTTTGATGTAACCTGGGTAAATAATTGGTAAGTTAGGGTTGTAACAATAGGACGTGTTGGAACCGGTGGAAGATGAGATGATGGTAGGTTCAGCTATGGGAGCTGACCATACGGTATTGGATATCGCCAACGTAATAGCGATTGAATTTAATAATTTTAATCTCATAATAGGATTCAGTTGGTAAGTGAGTGAAAATATAAGTAAAAGAAGAACGAATCTTTTTTTTCCAAAAACAGAAAAAAGCAAAGGAAGGGGGGGGGTCTTAATGTGTGGGAAAAACAATCCTTTTTATACTCAAAAGCAATTGGTGAAAAAGAACTTTTTGCAGCCAGACGATTCACCTCACCGGTAAGACTTGCAACGTCTGTGCTATATTTAGATAAATCCAAAGGGCGTCATCATTGGTGGTGACAGCCATCCAACTTGCAGAGGCCAAGTCTGTTTCCAGGGCCCTGTTCTGTGTTATGTGCCTCGTAGTGATGGAGGACCCAGGGGGGTACCCATAATAGGATAACAATCAACAAAACAAGCCTAGCGTCAAAGCCCTGAAGAACTAAAAGTCGGATTGTGGGTGAGCATGACAACAACTGTAAAAAGATGTCTTGTGAATTATCACCAGACGTTGAATGTACCTACCTGCAAAGAGCTTCCCGAGCACCGACCGAGACATCGCCAAGGCTAAGTCGACCTGTCACACAGCGTTCCACCGCCTCCCCGGCATTAACAATCATCCTATAGAAATTTATAATATATATATAATATATATATATTATATGTTGTTTTATATACTGGTGCAGTGTACACGTAGTGGTTAATTCCCTGTGTGTATAGTAACAATTTGTGTATACATCAATCATGCTTGGGAGATCTCATTGTCGGTTAGTGTGTGTACCTATGCCTCCAAGCAAACCGTATATATATATATATATATAATCAACATTCACCAGTTATAGCTAAGCTTCTTCTCTTCTCGACGTCGGACGAAGTTAAACTATGGCGATGGAAACAGGGACTGGTCAAACTTCTGACGGTGTGCTTGCATCCAAAGCGGCAAGTTGCAACAGCCGACCGATGATTCATCCCACTTTTCCACACCCTGCATCCACACGAAGGTTCAACTTTCAAGACTCGAGGTGAATTTATAGTTTGGGGTCAGTTTTGAGATCGCTAAATATAGCAATATTGACCATTGAATATACATATATATACATATATGTGAGAATCGATTAATCTTACGACGTCAAAAAGCAGTGCCCACCAGGACAATGGGAAGGGTCCTACTTTAATATTAGCAGCTACTGCTGAAATAGCCACGGGTCCATTCGAGTTTGCAATGCAATCACGCGTCCTCCACAAAATAATTTGAACTTCGAACGATCCCACCGAGTAAATTATTACTACGTGCAGCCGCTACAGCGGGAGAAATTCTTCTGCGATGCTGCTGACAACTCCGGGATGGATGGGGCAATGGAACTAACTTGGAGCTATTTTATACATGTTGTATAGCTTGTAAACTATGTTGGCATCCCTTTCTACATATACCTGAAGGTAGTCCATCTCAAAAGAATACTGCTGTATATATTGATGGATCTCTGGTTCTGGTGTAACACCGTTCTCAATCCACTTTGTTACCACGCCACCTCAGTCCTCAAACTTGACCTTTTGCTCTCACTGCACGGAGAGCTGAAGAAGCGTATAGTGCATATTACACGATGCCCTTCACCTTCATGCTCCTTTCAGGGCCATTATTAGACTAAATGTCAATTGTTGTTTGTGTATATATTTTTATATATATATATAGTATGCAACATTGGCCGACTGGCCGACTGGCCGACTGGCTGACTATATTTATATACACAATACACCTGGTTAATTTACACCACACCACCTTTGCAAATTGAGGTAACTCCGATTATTGGGACTTATCCTTTGTCTTATTTGATCCACCTAAATTTTAGCTCCTGTTTATATACAATAAAACACTGGAAACCAAATATGTCTGTCTGTTATAGGGGTTATGGGAGGTAGGTAGGTACGTGGTATAACTTCCAGCTATCGATTGAGAATTTCAAATTGATTGGATTCTGTTGAATCAAACTAAAAAGGAGGATCCTAGAGACTTTGCACGTGTTGGATTAGATATAGGTTACAGTCACATCATCGGTAGGTTCTCCAATTGATGAATAGCTAAATAAAAACGGTTTAGAATTGTTGAATTGTTTTAAATACTTGCATGCACATATACAAACAAAGTCTTGTATAGGATGTGCTTTAAAGTAGTCATAGCATACTGGTCCATCAATTGAAACGAAATAATGCATTTCTAATGCTTTTGTCATTAACAAACTCCAATTTTTCATATCTTTCCTTGTACATTTCTGTCTTTATAATATAGAAAAAAAGAATACTTAAATAAAGATTTCGGTGGACTGGAATTACTCTTTGGTGGTCAGACAACCATTGAAAGAATCGATCATCAACCCGTGAAGTAGCCGTAACTACTGTGGATAAATAAAGGTATGGTGTAATAATTCCCACTGTCCATTGGTTTCCGATCCCTTGACTTGGCCCCTTACTGTTCAGCTTATTGACAACTTCATTCAATGGGTTAAAGAGATGGCATGTTATTGTTGTGAATCCAGTTGAAAGTTGCCGTAGGAATTGTAAATGAATCATTCATGGGTCCACAAGATGAAACTTATTATATATATATATATATATATGCAAAGCTTAGAAGTTAGTAACAACCTCCAGGTGAGCATCTCACATATACACAACATGCTTCTAACATATATACATAATATTGTGACAAATTTGCACAGCCCTGAATATTGACACCCCCCACAAAAAGGGCTGTGCAATAGAATCAAAGGGCTGTCAACTTTGATTACAATGCAGGCCTGATGATCTTTCTTTACATCAGCTGCTCTCGGTAAAACCCGCCATGTAATGGTTCATCGATGTTTGCAGGTATAACTATAAGAGAGCTCGCTAGTATGTGTGTATGTATATAATATATATTTATATATATAAGAAAGAAGAATTGAAAAATTTTAAGTTAAATACGCACACTGGTAAGGAGATAATCCTTATCTGTGCAATTTGAGTTACTGATTAGGCGACGATACGGAGCTGATATCGAGATTCTGATCTGATCTGACCTGCCAAGTAGGCTATATATATATCAATTTATATTAGCTGCGATAACAGATTTGGGGGCACACACATGTGGATAAATTATGGGCAAACTGTGTGGCTGCCCGAGGAGGAGGGCAGGGGTGAAATTTTTTAGGCAGATCGCTTTTATAGGGTTCGAGAGTTAAATTTCACTGATTGAACGATCTGTGGAGATCAACAATATTCTATAATTTCTCGGTAGACGGGGACTCGGGACTCGGGACTCAGGTGTGCCTAATATAATATATAAATGCACATCTATGCAGCGATTAAGGGGCAAGAATTTTAAGGGGGCTAACCACACATGGCATTTTGAGGATACTCGGTACATCGATCATGAGAAGACTACTGCTTGCAACAGTTAGCTTTCGGCGTACCATTTATAGCATATTTGCTTGCTTTGATCTATATAGATTTGCGTATAAAAATTACTACCTGCATGTATATTAATATAATTTATATATGAGTATACCTGTCATTGGAAACGGAAATATAACTTAATGAATGTGGGAACAAGATTCAAGACGTGGGGATTGAGCAGGTTAAGCGTCATCACGACTGATCCATCGTACAATATATTTAAAAGATTCAAATTAATCTAGTACACATCTCGCTGTTGCCTTCCCATCTCCATGCATAATATATATATATATATATATATATATATGCCTTGTAAGTTGCATCGAGAAATTGATCCATCGAGATCGACTTACTTATAATTAATTTATACGACTCTGCATTCTACAGCGACACGAACAATGCGCGCCGAAAAGACGGCGAAATCTTGCTGGAGCCGCGCGGGTGGCCATCGCGATTCGTTTGGTTGGCTGGTTCAGGTTGTTCCATCATCCATGATTGTCAGCAACAGCGTCGCCGTCCTCCACTTGTTTATATATATATATATATATATATACCGACGGGCCTGCTTCGTCTTTCTTTCTTGGTTTACTTCAGTTCACTACATATATATATACAGAGTTGGCTATGGAGTCATCAAGACTGAATGATAATTGAACACGTTATTTGAACGATATAGCCTGCCTGTCTGCCTGCATACATGCAATTGATGGCTTTGACTCTGCCTATGCCCTTGTGTATAGAGGACGTGCCATATATATATATATATATATATATGTCTGAGGGATTGGTATATGCCCGAAAACGAAGGAGAGAGCGAGCGCACCGGAGTTTATAAGTGTCACACTACCAAGTCGTATATAGCGTATATAATTATATATTATAATAATGAGCGATGGCTGTAGGAGGCATAACGTAATATATATATATTGAAGAGCCCAACCTGCTGTATATATATGAAAAAAAAAACACACTTATAGAGACAGAGAGGGCTGTATAAGAAGAGATCTCGAGGTTGGAACATATAAGAAAGGCAGCAGTGAGGATTCCACGAGATCCAATGGGAGAGTTGAGGATGCCGGAGAAGCCCGCCCTGCATAGCTGAGATAATTCTTATCGTCTCCGTTATCAATTATGTGTATCTTGTCTCTGCGGCTGTGAGGTTATCGTTGGTACTTTTTTTTGTTCTTTTTTTTTTCAACGTTTGGCCACAGCGTTGTGGTTTGTGTGTCTTACGTGATTGGGCGATCTCTGTTGGAACTCTGTGTCTCTGTGGAGGGGTTGTGAACGTGTCATTCGTGAGGGGAGAGGGTGGGCACTGGGTGCCCGCTGGGCGGGTGGGTGGAAGGCACATCGGGCGGCGAGGGGTTGGGGCCTCTTGGGGGGGTTATCAGCTGGGTGTTCTTACGGTGGTCCCCTCTACTGGAATGACGATTGCCTGACCATGGCTGTACGTATATATATGTCTATGTATTATATTGTATACACCATGTAGCTGATACATATATATATATATATATATATATATTGAAGGAGCCTGTGGCTGTGGGGTGGTTGACATCATCAGGGGGAAGAAAATCGAAGTAGCGGTGAAACCAGCGAGAATTTCGGAGCGCCGGACAGCACAGCGGCGGCGATTCGACGACGTTTTTTTTTTTTTGTTCTCCCCTTCATCAATTTCGATAAGTGGCCATCTCTTTGCTTGTGTATATGTTTTCTTGTTTTTTTTTCATCTTTCACTTTCTTTTCTTATATTTATCCCCTTCTCTCCTCTCTCTTCAACTGTCAATTGGCATTTGTTTTTGCTTCTCAGGTCTCCTTGTCAACTACTGCTAACAGCTTACTCTCTCACTTCTAATAGGCTCGATCTTAGTCAGACATACATCGAAAGTAAGTTTTCCTTTATCTATACTGACAAAACCGCATACAGATAGATCTCTAAGCTCTTTATTTATAAGCTTTTTCTTTTTCTGTATTTTTCTTGTACTCCTTAAATACTAACAGTTACATCTTCTCCTCCTTGTAGAATGAACACAACCGGTTGGACTATCCCACAATGGATCAAATTCCATCAGGATTCCACCCCTGAAGAATCTTTCAAGACTCTTACCAAACTCGTCTCATCTCTAGATGCCTCGGATCCTGCCTGGATTGCAATTGCCACCCCAGAGATCTTGTCCCACCAATGGAAGATCCTTCAATCCAAATCCAACAAAAACAACCTGAAGTTGTACGGTGTCCCTGTCGCTGTCAAGGATAATATCGACGTCAAGGGATTCCCAACCACAGCGGCTTGTCCTTCCTTTGCTTATGACCCGGAAAGCGATGCCACCGTCGTTGCACTACTGAAAGAACAAGGTGCCATCATCGTCGGTAAGACCAACTTGGATCAATTCGCTACAGGTTTGGTGGGTACTAGATCCCCTTACGGTATCACCAAGAACGCTTTTGACGACAAGTACGTCTCCGGTGGTTCGTCAGCTGGTTCGGCCGTCGTTGTTGCTAGAGGTTTGGTGCCTGTCTCCCTAGGTACCGACACTGCTGGTTCCGGTAGAGTGCCTGCTGCTCTAAACAACTTGATTGGTTTGAAACCAACCAAAGGTGTCTTTTCTACTGCAGGTGTCGTGCCTGCTTGCAGATCATTGGACTGCCCTTCCGTCTTCACCACCAATTTGAAAGACGCACAACTATGTTTCAACATCATGGCAAAGGAAGATTTCGCCAACTGTGAATATTCAAGAGCTCTTCCTGCCAACCCTATCAAGCACTTCCCTGCCAAAACCAAGATCGCTGTACCAACCAATTTGGACGGCTTGTGGTATGGCGATGAGGAAAACCCAAAGATCTACGCAAATGCCATCGAGACTTTCAAAAAGATGGGCTGCGAGATCGTTCCTTGTGACTTTTCACCTTTGTTAGAGTTGGCCAAGTGCCTTTACGAAGGTACCTGGGTCGCTGAAAGATGGGCTGCCACCAAAGATTTCCTCAAGACCAACCCTCCAGAAACTGACTTGGACCCAACCGTTTACAAGATCATCAAATCCGGGGAATCACACGCTGCATCCACTGCCTACGAATACGAATACAAGCGTGAAGCCATCTTGAAGAAAGTACACGCTAGTTTCAAAGGTACCGATGCCATGTTGGTGCCAACTTGTCCGTTGAACCCAACCATCGAGTCGGTGCAAAAAGAACCAATCTTGGTCAACTCAAGACAAGGTACTTGGACGAACTTTGTCAACTTGGCAGATTTGTCAGCTTTGGCCATCCCTGGCGGGTTCAGATCCGATGGCTTGCCTAACGGTGTCACTCTGTTGGCTCAAGCTTTCGAAGATTATGCATTGTTGGACCTAGCTTCCAAATTCTTGAGATTCAAAGGTGATAGATTCCTAGGTGCTCTTCCTTCCGTGCCGGCTGCTTACTCCGATGAACTAGACGGTACTTTACCACTACCTGACTTGTCCAACTCCATCAAGTTGGCCGTTGTCGGTGCCCACTTGAAAGGTCTACCATTGCACTGGCAGTTGGAACAAGTGCAAGCCACTTTCCTAATGAAGACCACCACCTCTCCAGATTATAAGTTGTACGCCTTGCCAGTCACCGGTCCCGTTGCCAAGCCAGGACTTAGAAAAGTGGAACAAGGCGGTGCTGCCATCGAGATCGAGATCTATGCCGTGGACAAGTCCAGATTCGGTGAGTTCATGGCCATGGTGCCCGAACCTTTGGGTATCGGATCCGTCACCACTGAAAACGGTGAAGTTGTCAAATCTTTTATCTGCGAAGAATTTGGTTACAAGCAAAAGGGTACCAAGGACATCACCTCTCTAGGTGGTTGGAGAAACTACCTGGCTGAGGAAAAATCTAAAGTTGGTAAGACCAAGAAACCATTCGACGTGGTTCTAGTTGCCAACAGAGGTGAAATCGCTGTGAGAATCATGAAGACTTTAAAGAAGTTGGGAATCAAGTCCGTTGCCGTTTACTCCGACCCTGATAAGTACGCGGAGCACGTGTTGATGGCAGACATTGCGGTCCCATTGCACGGTATCAGCGCTGCTGAAACTTACATCAATGCCGATAAGATCATCCAGGCTTGTAAAGATTCCGGTGCTCAGGCTGTTGTTCCAGGTTATGGTTTCCTTTCTGAAAACGCCGATTTCTCGGACAGATTGGGTGCTGAAGGTATCGTGTTTGTCGGTCCATCCGGTGATGCTATCAGAAAGTTGGGTTTGAAACACTCCGCTAGAGAGATTGCCGAAAAAGCAGGTGTCCCATTGGTGCCAGGTTCTGGTTTGGTTTCTACTCCAGTTGAAGCTAGAGAGATCGCCGCTAAGTTGGAGTACCCAGTCATGGTCAAGTCTACTGCAGGTGGTGGTGGTATTGGTTTGCAGAAGGTTGATTCTGAAGACGATATCGAAAGAGTTTTCCAAACCGTGCAACATCAAGGTTTGTCCTATTTTGGTGATGCCGGTGTCTTTTTGGAAAGATTTGTTGAAAATGCAAGACACGTTGAAATCCAAATGTTTGGTGACGGTTACGGTAAGGCCATCGCTCTAGGTGAAAGAGATTGTTCTTTGCAAAGAAGAAACCAAAAGGTTGTCGAAGAAACTCCTGCTCCAAACTTACCAGATTCCACCAGAATGAAGATGAGAACCGCTGCTGAACAGCTAGCTGCCTCGATGAACTACAAGTGTGCCGGTACCGTTGAATTCATCTACGATGAAAAGAGAGATGAGTTTTACTTCTTGGAGGTCAACGCCAGATTGCAAGTCGAACATCCAATCACCGAGATGGTGACTGGTTTGGACTTGGTTGAATGGATGTTGTTCATTGCTGCAGACATGCCTCTCGACTTCAACCAACAAATCACCGTCACCGGTGCCTCCATGGAAGCCAGATTGTACGCTGAAAACCCAGTCAAGGATTTCATGCCATCCCCAGGTCAGCTAACCGAGGTGAAATTCCCAGAGTGGGCCAGAGTCGATACCTGGGTGAAAACAGGTACCGTCATTTCTGCCGAATACGATCCAACTCTAGCTAAGATCATCGTTCACGGTAAGGACAGAGCCGACGCTTTGAATAAGATGAGACAGGCTTTGAACGAAACCGTCGTGTACGGTTGTATCACCAACATTGATTACTTGAGATCCATCGTCAACTCTCAGATGTTTGAAACAGCCAAAGTTGCCACCAAAGTCTTGGACTCTTACGATTACAAGGCCAACGCTTTTGAAATCACCAATCCCGGTGCTTACACAACAGTCCAAGATTACCCTGGTAGAACCTGCCTCTGGAGAGTTGGTGTGCCACCTTCCGGTCCAATGGACGCCCTCTCGTTCAGACTAGCAAACAGAATCGTCGGTAACCACTACAAGGCGCCAGCCATCGAGATCACTTTGAACGGTCCATCCGTGCTGTTCCACCACGAGACGGTGATTGCTGTCACTGGTGGTTCTGCGCCAATCACAGTCAACGGTGAGGTTAAGAACATGTACGAACCGATCGAAATCAAGAGAGGTGACAAACTTGTCGTTGGTAAGTTGACCTCCGGTTGTAGAGCTTACTTGGCCATCAGAGGTGGTATCGACGTTACAGAATACTTGGGATCCAGATCCACTTTTGCCTTGGGTACTATGGGTGGTTACAACGGTAGAGTGTTGAAGCTGGGTGACGTGTTGTTCTTGGGCCAGGCCGGTTTGAAAGCTTGTACTTTGCCATCACCTGTCTCCGAGCCAGTTGCCGTTCCAACTGCATTGGTGCCTTCGATCGCAGCCAAGGAATGGGAAGTCGGTGTCACATGCGGTCCTCACGGCTCTCCTGATTTCTTCCAACAGGAATCCGTCTTGGAGTTCTTTGCCTCCCAATGGAAAGTCCACTACAACTCGAACAGATTCGGTGTGAGATTGATCGGTCCTAAACCTAAGTGGGCCAGACCTGACGGTGGTGAAGCCGGTTTGCATCCTTCCAACGCTCACGATTACGTCTATTCGTTAGGTGCCATCAACTTCACAGGTGACGAGCCAGTCATCCTAACCTGTGACGGTCCATCGTTAGGTGGTTTCGTGTGTGAGGCCGTTGTCGCACAAGCCGAGATGTGGAAAATCGGTCAAGTCAAGCCTGGTGATCTCATCAAATTCGTACCAATCACTTTCGACCAAGCTTTAGAATTGAAATCTTTGCAAGACAAAGCCATCGAGTCTTTCGAAGGTGTCCTACCAAGCTTGCCTCAAGGCTTGGACAAGCCACAGGATCCTATCTTGGCCGTGTTCAAACCTTCCGGGTTGTCGAACGCTCCTCGTGTCACTTACAGACAGGCTGGTGATAGGTACGTGTTGGTTGAGTACGGTGACAACGTTATGGACTTGAACTTGTCCTATAGAGTGCACAAGTTAATTGAAATGGTGGAGACCCATAAGACCGTTGGTATCGTTGAGATGTCGCAAGGTGTCAGATCCGTTTTGATCGAGTACAACGGTTTTGAGATCCATCAGAGCACGTTGGTGGAAACCTTGATCGCTTACGAATCTGAAGTTTCTTTTACCAACAAGTGGTCGGTCCCATCGAGAGTCATCAAGTTGCCAATGGCTTTCGAAGACAAGAAGACATTGGATGCAGTCAAGAGATACTCGGAAACCATCAGATCGAGTGCCCCATGGTTACCTAACAACGTTGATTTCATCGCCCAAGTCAACGGTGTCGAGAGATCGTATGTCAAGGACATGCTGTACGCTGCCAGATACTTGGTTTTGGGTCTAGGTGACGTTTTCTTGGGTGCTCCATGTGCGGTGCCTTTGGATCCAAGACACAGATTGCTCGGAACGAAGTACAACCCTTCGAGAACTTTCACGCCGAACGGTACCGTTGGTATCGGTGGTATGTACATGTGTATCTACACGATGGAATCTCCAGGTGGATACCAGTTGGTTGGTAGAACCGTTCCAATCTGGGACAAGTTGTCCCTCGGCACGCACACCAAGTTGCACAACGACAACCATCCATGGTTGTTGGCCCCATTCGACCAAGTTGAGTTCTATCCTGTCAGCGAAGAAGAACTCGACAAGTTTGTTGAAGATTGCAACAACGGATACTTTGATATCGAGATGGTTGAATCCGTGTTTGATCACACGAAGTACTTATCTTGGGTCACCGAGAACTCGGAGGCCATTGAAAAATTCCAGTCGTCGCAAGGTGGTGACAAGTTGGAAGAGTTTAACAGGTTGATCCAAGTGGCCAACGACGAACTCACCAAAGGTGCCGGTGCTGTGCAGAGCAAAGAAGAGGTTTATCCAGAAGACGCAGAGATGGTGTACTCCGAGTACTCTGGACGGTTCTGGAAGCCACTTGTCCAAGTCGGTGACGTTGTCAAGGAAGGCGATGGGTTGATCGTTGTGGAAGCCATGAAGACCGAGATGATTGTCAATGCTCCAAGAGGAGGTAAAGTGTTGAAAGTGTTGCATGTGAACGGTGATATGGTGGATGCCGGTGACTTGGTTGTCGTGTTGGAGTAGAGTAATAGTTGCTAGTTTTCTATCTTTTTTTAGCGGTTTATCTTTTGATTTTGTGTTTTTTATTGATTTAATGAGTTTCATGTTATTGCAGCGAGGGGTGAGAGCCTCGTTTTTGTAATCTTGTGATTCTCTGCAGTTAGATATATATAGTGTTTATTTTGTCATCATCTAATTTTTTTATTTATTAATTTACTTTAATTTTACATTTTGTGCCATTCACCTTGTTAATTGACATTTTCTATTTATTTTAAAAAATTTTTGCTTAGTTATTTATTTTATCTTGAAAGAAAAGAAAAAGTATTTGTTCTTTAAAGTTACATAAGAAAATTACAATATAGTAAAGGTAAAAACTACCCCACAGACGGGAGTGACACATAAACACGCACAAAAAAAAAAAATAAGAATAAGAACAATAGTAATACGGATTACAGGTCTAATCAACACGTTCGTAAAAGATCATGTACACCGCTTTCGAATCGGCAAGCACGTCCAACCCGGCAAACTCTGTGATCCTAGAATCGCTGATCCTCCAAAACGGATACTTCACACAACTAGCCAACTTCTTATCCTTTACTGGCTTCCCATTACTGCCACGTCCGATATCTGCACCGTTCGCAGAGTCCATGACGGAGTGCTCAGAATCACCGTTGCCCTTGGACATGGCGTAAATACTGGTGCTGCTGCTGCTGTTGTTGTTGAGGCTTACAATGCTGGACACACGCGATCTGAACCTGCTGAAACTCGACGACTTGCGTCTCATTGCCATCGGTTTGCCTGCTGTCCCCATTTCAACCTCGGATTCTGAGTTGTCGTAACCAGTGGACGAGGAACCAGGGAAGGGTGACTGCTTCACTACTCTAGGTGACTTCGGTTTCGCCTCCGATTCCGATCCGGACAAAACCGCGGATTCGTTACCGTTCACGTTACTGTTGTTGTTCAAAGCGGATAAGATCCCCTGTTGTCTGAGAAGTTTGGCATCTGCAAGCTCGGGGAACTTGTTGTAGTACTCGCCAGTCAAGGAGTTCTTGTAGAAAACAGGCTTGATACGGTAGCACTCGTAATGGCCAAGCTGGTGTGAACCTTGGTGTCTGATGACAGCTTTCAACTTGTACTTGTAAGTCTTTAAACGGGCACTGCTGTTGCTGCTGCTGTTGCTGTTGCTGAAAACACCACCACTAGCGGCAGTCAGATCCGGAGTTGTGGTGGTTGTCCTTGTTGTCGTTGTGGTTGGACTCGACCGTACTGACGATGCCAATTTCGGCTTCCTTTTGTCATCTTCCTCTGTTGTTGCTGCTGCTGCCACAACCACTTCCTCTTTCTCTTCTTCATCTTCGTCGTCATCGTCATCAATCACTTCTGCCTCTTCCTCCTCTTCTTCTTCGTCGTCTTCGTCACCGTGGCCTTGGTCACTGGACTGGTAACCTTCGTCGTCATCGTCTCCATCCACCTCCTCTTTGAATTCATCAGACGCCTTTTCGGTCTCACTCAACAACGACACAGTTGGATGCGTGTTTTGGGGCACACTCGACACGTCGCTTTCAACATCATTCGTCGCCGTAGTCACGGAGGTGGTGGCTGCCGTATTGCTCGTGTTTTTATTGGCTGCCTCAGCTTCTTTCTTCAACTGTTCCTGCTTCTGCTTCGCCTCCCACTTCTCGTATTTTTCCAGCTCGTCAACGTCCACTTTCAAAACGAGGGATTCACCAAAGTTAACATTGCAAGAGTTTCTCCAAGCGTGTGTGTCTAGGAAAATGGACCTCGACAAATGAACTGGCAATATTTTGGGTGGGATGATGATCGAGGTTCTCTTGTGCACCGTGCTCTTCAACGCTGGGTTCTTGATGCCCGGATACTCCTTCATGAACGTTTCCAACCCTGTATCCAAGTCGTCGTTGATGAGCAGCTCATCTTTGGCAACGCCATCCGATAGCTCTTTCAAGTACTCGAGCTCCTGTGCGGTGAAATCTTTCTTCTTGGTCGTGGCACTGTCGTTTAGAATGTAGTTGATCTTACAACGTAGACACGAGTAGTCATCGATCGTCTCGCTTTCGCTTCTCTGTAACAAACTCTCCAAGTCCGTGGAGTCCTCCTGTGGCACCGCGAGCGAGAGGATCATCATCGGGTTGTAGTTGATCGATGACTTCTTGCCGCATCTCATGCACGTCAATCCGGAGTACAATTCTGAACTGAAGGGAAACTCGGGGAAGTTGGAGTCGGTGTCACAGTCTTCTTCTTGGTTTTGTTGTTGTTGTTGTTGTTGTTGTTGTTGTTGTTGCTTCTCGTTGAACTTCTTCAAGTTGTTGTACTCTATAAGCAGCGTCTCCAAGATCAACTGCAACAATTCGTGTGCATCATGCTGGTTTCTGCTGATCCTCGAGTTGTAGATTTTTTCCAAAACGTGCAAGAAGTCCCACACGGATATGACCCTGTTTGAATAAATCACCTCTTGCAACTTGCTCAAGATGTCAACCAACGCCAGGTGTAAGCCCATCTTTGGCACCGTTGACGTTGTTGCTGCTGCCGTGGACGATTTTTTGTTGCTATCGACAGCGACGGAACTCCCGGTCACGTTCGCCATGCCGACCAACTTGGAGTGGATTCGCACGATGCTGTTCAAGTAGACGTTCAAGCCAGGTAGACAACTCAAAGCTTGCATTGTCGAGTTGGCAAAGCAGTCGGTGGTCATGTTGATCAAGCCGGTGGTGTACTTGTCCGGTCTCTTGCTGGAAAACATGTCTTGGGTATTATAGTAAGAAGGGAATAAAGTTGGGATATAGATGTAGGTCAGTAACGAAGCTACCGATACACCGAATATAAACTTTGGTTTTTTGTAATTGGACCTAATGTAACGGTCAACAAAATCGATGAAGGAAACAATGGAGTTTGTTGTTATTTTGGTGGATATAGGTTTCTGTTGTTGTTGTTGGAGGTGGAGGATGCGAGCTGGTTCCGAATTGAATATGTCTGAAAGGGATATGCGATTGTATATGTCTAGCAGTCTATCTATGGGATGTTGTTGTGGAAGGACAACCGCCATCTAACGAAAAAAAAAAAAAAAGAATAAATAAATAATAATTTAGAAAAGAAAACAGCAAGAGGAAGTGTAGCTATATATTATATCAAGCAAAATTTCCTAATGGTGGGTAGGTGGGTGGACGTAACAAGCTGTTGTGGCTGCAGTATAGCTGACTCCAAGAAAAAAAAGCGGACAATGAAAACGATCGCCACTTCAAAGCAGATACCAGATTTGAATTGAGATCTCTTTATATTAACCAGCAGGGGTGAAGTTGGCAGTCTTGTCCGAAAAAGAAACAACAGTTCAGAAAAAGACAAAAAATAACTATAATATCGTACGTCGAAGGTTGTCCCGTGACGGCGATGATGCTGATGAACGGTGACGGTCTCGCAGAAGTATAGTTATATATATAAATCTTTCAAGCTGGGCTGATCAGGTAAAGTTATCAAAACCAGGGGGGAGGTGGAAAAGCCGTAGAGAATGTATATAAGTGGCGGATAACAAATGGATATAATTGATATATATAGTCTATGTTGTCTATCTAAGCAGAGTTCACGCAATTCCTCAAGCTCGAGGGAAACAGCCAAAAAAGGGAAGGATGGTATGTGGCAGGGACTTCCAATATTATTAACAACAATAACTTATCATGTATATATATACGTGTAACCGGTGAAAGAAGATAATGCAACATCAGAGAGAATTGGAGCAATCCATGTTGACGCAGACAAGCAAAAATCTCCGGTGCGAATTTACAGCTGTGCGGCTCGACGAAGCGGAGTTTTTTTTATTTTTTTTTGTGGAATTCCATTTTTCGTCTTCTTCTGCTTTTACTCGTTTGACAAATATATATATATTATATATCTTTTTTTTAATTATACCTATAAAGAAATCATATTAAAACGTGTATATACAATCAACACCTGTACTTAATTATATATATATAAGCTTTTTTTTCAAAATTATATATATACATCTAATCAACTTCTTCCATGGCAGATTCAGCAACAGCTTCTTCAGTTGGAGCTTCCTCTTCCTTGGCTTCTTCTTCGGCATCTTCGTCAATGTTCAAACCGATCGAAATCAAAGAGTTGATTCTCTTGGCGAAGGAGTTTGGCTCGTCCAAAGTGAAACCAGAGGTCAACAAAGCAGTGTCGAATAACAAGGTGGTCAAGTTCTTAACCACTCTGTCTTCAGCACCGTTCTCTTCAACCTTGGTCTTCAAAGCCTTGATGATTGGCGATTTTGGAGAGATTTCAAAGATCTTCTTGGAAGCCATGTAAGAGGACATCGAGGTGTCTCTCAAAGCTTGAGCCTTCATGATTCTTTCAAAGTTAGCGGACCAACCGAATTGACCGGTTCTGATGGCAGCTGGAGAGTCAACCAACTTGTGGGACACAACAACTTTTTCAACTTGATCACCCAAGATGTCCTTCAAAGCTTTGGTCAATGGTTCGAATTCCTTAGCTTCTTCTTCTCTTTGCTTCTTTTCTTCTTCGCTTTCTTCCATTTCGAAGTCCTTGGTGATATCAACCAACTTCTTGTCTTCGAATTCCTTCAATTGGGACATGGCGTATTCGTCAATTGGGTCGATCAAGAACAAAACTTCAAAGTTCTTAGCCTTCAAAGCATCCAAGAATGGAGATTTTTCAACAGCTTTCAAAGATTCACCGGTGATAAAGTAGATGTTCTTTTGGTGTTCTGGCATTCTTGTGACGTAGTCGGACAAAGAGGTCATTTCTTCAGTAGATTTGGTGGAGTTGTATCTCAACAACTTGGCCAAAGCTGGTCTGTTTTGTTGATCTTCGTGGATACCCAACTTGATGTTCTTGGAGAAGGCGGTGTAGAACTTGTCGAATTGTTCTTGATCTTCGGCAATTTCGTTGAAAGTTTCAATCAACTTCTTAACCAAGTTCTTTCTGATGACCTTCAAGATCTTGTTCTGTTGTAGCATTTCTCTGGACAAGTTCAATGGCAAATCTTCGGAATCAACCACACCTCTGACGAAAGATAACCATTCTGGGATCAATTCTTCAGCTTCGTCGGTAATGAAGACTCTTCTGACGTACAACTTGATGTTGTTCTTCTTCTTCTTTGATTCGAACAAGTCAAATGGAGCTCTCTTTGGAACAAACAAGATGGCCTTGAATTCCAATTGACCTTCCACAGAGAAGTGTTTGACAGCCAATGGGTCTTCCCAATCGTTGGAGATGGACTTGTAGAAAGCATTGTATTCTTCTTGAGTAACATCGGATGGGTTTCTGGTCCATAGAGGCTTGGTCTTGTTCAATTCTTCAGTTTCGGTAACCAATTCCTTAACCTTCTTGGTCTCTTTTTCTTCTTCGTCATCCTTGACTTCTTCAACCTTGGCTTCCTTGGAACCGTCTTCAGTAGATTCTTCGGCTTCTTCAGCTGGAGCATCCTTTTCAACTTCTTTGGTGACAACCAATTGGATTGGGTAGGAGACGAATTCGGAGTGTCTCTTGACAACTTCCTTGATTCTCTTTTCTTCCAAGTATTCGGTTTGATCTTCCTTCAAGAACAATCTGATGATGGTACCTCTACCAATCTTTGGGTTAGTTTCGTCCAAAGTGACGGTGAACTTACCACCAGCGTTGGATTCCCAGACGTATTGTTCGTCGTCGTTGTTTTTGGAGATGACTTGGACGTGGTCGGCAACCAAGAACAAGGAGTAGAAACCGACACCGAATTGACCAATCATAGAAACGTCGGCACCAGCAGATAAAGCTTCCATAAAGGCCTTGGTACCAGACTTGGCGATAGTACCCAAGTTCTTCACCAGTTCAGCTTTGGTCATACCAATACCGGAATCTCTAATTTCAAGGACTCTTTCTTCTGGTTTTGGGGTGATTCTGATAAACAATTCAGGCTCGGTCTCCAACATGGAAGGGTCGGATAGAGCTTCGTATCTGATCTTGTCCAAAGCATCGGAAGCGTTGGAGATCAATTCTCTCAAGAAGATTTCCTTGTTGGAGTAGACTGTGTTGATGAACAACGATAACAACTGAGAAATCTCAGCTTGGAACTCAAATGATTCAGACTTGGCAGACATTATGTGTGTGTGTTTATGTGTGAGCAATTGATGTGAAGAGAGGAAACGAGAGAGTAGGAGGGATGAGGTAGAGGAAGAAAGAGGGAGACAAGGGGCGAAGAGATATAAATATAGGCGAAGGGCAAGCATGTGGGCTGTCGATGTCGACGACACGACGTCGAAGAAAGGAAAATTCGAGAAATCTGACGTGTGTTTTGCAGTGTGCGGGCTGTGCAACGTGGAAGTTGGAACTTGGAACTTGGAACGGTGGAACCATCTAGAAAGTTAGAAGACTTTCTTTCTTTCTTTCACCGTCGATCGTCCATTTGTCTTTGAGTCGCGACTTTTTCGGTCGATCGTCTTTCCAACAGTCGATCGACGTTCCCTCCCCTTTTTTTGTCGACGCACACTACCTTTCTTTTGTTTACCTTTTCGTCTCAGAGTTGTTGTCGTTATTGATATCCGTGTCAACCACTTCCCTCTCTTGTCTTGTCTTGTCTTGTCTTGTCTAATACCTCTTTTTCCTCCACTATATCCATCCCTGCCAGTCATCTTTTTCTCTCTTTGTTATATCCCTTAATGAAATGTCTTCTGACTCCTCCCCTAAGAGAAAGAACTTGGCCACCAGGTACTTGGAAGCAATAGGTTCGTCCCAGGTCCTCAACACTCCAAGGTCCCCTCCCTCCAAAACAGGATCACTCTCTCCCTTCAAAACATCCGCATCCCCTTCCAAATTGGCCAACCTGAAGGAAAATGAAAACCCGTTTAAATCCCCGAAAGCTAGCCACATCCAGCATGAGTCCCCAGTCAAGAGGTTGATCATGCAGAAGGAGTCCGACTCCATCTCCAACAACGCGACAGATTTCGTTCCCTTGCCCTCAATCAACTTCAAGAAGCATTCAAACAGCCCTTCCAAGAGTGAAATTAGAACAATGGGTCAGATTAACAGTGTCATGTCCAATTCTCCATCTTTAAAAAACTTGAACAAGTTGAAAACAATCGAAAACAAGTTACAATCCAACAATTCTGCCACCAATACCACAGTTTCAGGCTTGAACGGCCGTTACAAGCTGTCCAAAGACATCTCACTGAAGAATTTGAACAAACCAGCAAACAATTGGATGGATTCAGATAGAAAAACTTTGCAATCCTTGGAATATCTATGTCGTATAGTTGAAATTAAGAGCTGGATAGAGCAATGCTTGGATGAAGAAATCAACCTGAACAACGATTCAATTGCAGAGTTTCAAGAATATCTTAGAAACGGTATCATTCTCGCTAAATTGACTCTTAAATTTGATCCGTCCGTCAACTTTAACATTTACTATGGTGATACCAACGACAAGACCAATTACAAGAATAAATCCGGTTTGTTCTTCAAGTTTACTGAAAACATTGTCCTTTTCTTGAAATTCCTGAAAAAGATTCAAGTCCCTGAAATGTTCATCTTTGAAACGACAGATTTGTTTGAAATGAAAAACTTCCCTAAAGTTGTATTTTGCTTGCACGCTCTAAGCATCATGCTCTCCAACTTGGATAAAGCACCAGAATTGGTTAAACTCAATAGAGATGAAATCCAAGTTGATCAATCCGACTTATCAAAGATTCAACTCAAAATCAAAGGTATCAAGTTGCCCAACTTTGATAACATCGACGATGGTGTTAGAGTAAACGTTGGCGATATAAAAGTTGCATCCAAAATTTCAAAGCTGGTGGAATCCCCTGCTGCAAGTACCGAACAACTGTTCAAAATCACATCAATCCCAGAATTGGTGGATCCAGTCATTGTGGAAACCACGGAGGCTAGATCTTTGTTCAAAGAGTTTAGGCCTGCTCCAGTTGATACAGAAATTGATATTGATGCGATTCATGAAAAATATTCAAAGATGGTTATTGATGAAGATAAGATGTTAGCCGCTTCTTTATCTTCTTACAATAGACCAACGGCAGAGCAAGACTATGTGGACGAATTGATTCAATTGCAGGCTATAGCTAGAGGTTCGCTTGTGAGATACAACTTGTTTGTCAATAGATTCATGTTTAAGGTGTTCACTCCAGATGTGATCAAGTTACAAAGCATAATTAGAGGTGGGTTTGCCAGATCAAAGAAACAAAACACTCATAACCAGCTGAATGCCAATTCAAGATCGCTTTCCATCTTGCAAACATTTTTACAGAACCAGAAGAGAGCTGATAAGTATAACCACTTAGTGCCTGAAATCTTACAACATCAACAAGAAATTGTCAAGTTGCAGAGCATAATAAGAGGTGGTTCATTGCTTAGGGAGAGAAAATATCAAGATAGAAAGCAACTTTTAAGGCAAACTAACCAATTGATCAAGTTGCAAAGTGCAGTGAGAGGTAAATTGATTCGCTCCAACAAACGCTACTTAGAAACACGTATTGACGATGAATTGCATGACTACCTTCCATGTTTGTCGGCTTCGCAAGGTCCTCGTGACGTCTTACAGAATCACGAAGAGTCAATGGTGGAATTCCAGTCGATTATCCGTGGTGCTATATCAAGATTCCAGTTGACTGAATTCTTGGATGATCTTTACGAAAAAGAACCGTCTGTCAATCAACTATTAGCCATAGCAAGAGGTAAATTGGTTAGGGACGATATTTTGTGCAAGAGAAAACAGTTGCAAAAACAGGTGACCTCGGTTGTCAGATTCCAATCCATCTTCCGGGGTGTCTTGATTAGGTTTTACCATGAATTGCTCGACGATGATTTGGATGAGCATCTAGAGACTGTTATCGATATACAATCTGCAGTGAGAGGTTCGATAGTGAGAAACAAAATACGGAAGAGAGATGAGTGGTTCAGACGTCCTGAGAATGTTACCAAGATCATCAAGATTCAAAGTTTCTTCCGTTCTAGAAGGGCTGCAAGCGATTACAAGTCGTTGATCTATTCCAAGAATCCACCTTTAAAAGCGATCAAAAACTTCGTTCGTCTATTGGATGGTTCTGAGACTGAAGTTGAAGATATTGCCAGCATTCAGAAGTACAAGGAGCAGATCGTCAAAGAGACTAAACGGATTGAGCAATGGGAGTCCGATTTGAACCAGTTGGGTGTTAAGATACAATTGTTGAAGAAGAACAAGGTGTCGTTGGATGAGTTGATCAACATCAAGGATACACGGGTGTCGAACTTGTCAGAGTACTCTCACAATTTGAACGATTCTTTAAACAAGAGCCTTGGGTCGAACCCTGACAAGCTGGTCACAAAATCGGTGAGAAGTCTCACCAACGAATACGAAAAGCTCTTTTACATGTTGCAGACCAAACCCGAGTATTTCTGCCGGCTACTCCAAGTTGTCGACGAAAACAAATTCAACTTTGAGTTGAGTTCGGGTAACATAGAGGACTGGATTTTGAAATTGTTCGGTTATAGCATCATGTCTGTCAATACACCAACGACGGAATCAAGGGAAGAATTCCTCTTGATGAGGTTGATATTGCACACAGCAGACAATTTCTTCCAGAACTTGGGCACTTTGAAAGATTTCAAGCAGTTTATGAGATCCAGGCAATCGTTGCAATACGAAGGAATCAAGCATTGGGAGTTGCTTTTGACGAGCTACATCAACTTGCCACAACAGAGACTTCTTGTGAAGAACTTGTTAAGCGACTGTATCATCCGTGTCTCTGCTGATGAGGAGTCATCATATGAGCCTAATCCAACACAGATTTTCAAGAACTTGATCGAAAGGGAGCAACTCAACGGTGGTGTGTCGATGAAATCTTTGGATGACTTGGAAACGATCGATCCAATCGATGATCAAGACACAAGAACCCAGTTTGTTAAAAACTTGAGTGAATTGAGAGAAGCTTCCTATGACATCATGAAACAGATCGGTTCGTTGGTTCCAAGGCTACCGGTGTACATCAGATGTACCTGCCGTGAGATATATCAGCAGATCAAGGAGCAATTCCCTGGAGAATCTGAACGGTTCTACTTGTCATCAATTGGTTCCATCTTTATGAAGAGTTACATTCTACCGTTGTTCCTGATGCCTGAAAACTACGGCATCAACTTATCCAACGTGAGCGACGAGTTGGATGTTGTCGATAGAATCCGGTGCAACTTACTTGAAGTGGCCAAAGTGTTGAATCAGTTGGTGTTGATGCGTCCGTTTGGTTCGCATAACAGGTTCTTGCAACCGTTGGATCCGTTCATCGAAGAGTTCATCGAAGGTATCAGAAAGATGTTACGTGAGTTGATCAGTGTCGACCGTATAGAGGAAGCGTACCAGATGAACTCGATGTACGACGATGTTACTTCTGACATGAGACCCGTGTTGGAGTTGACCAGAGACGACATTTCGCAACTGTTGGAGATTGTGAACGACGAGATCGACGTTATGGCACCTGAGAGGAACGACTACATCCGGTTTGTCATGTTTGAAATCAGCGAGTTGTCAGCGTCGCATAGCAAGCTCGACACCGGTGTGAGTGGGTTGGTCACTTTACAATTGCAGCCTGTTACAGAGCCTTTGAACCCTCAGGAGTTGGAGTCTAAGACTTTGCTGTCAGAGGCGAAGAAGTACACTAGTTACATTATCAAGGTGCAAGACGGTGACGATCTGTTGGACCTATTGTTGTCCGAGATAACGCCTTTGGACGAGCTCCGGTTCAAAGAGATTGTGAAGGCTGAAAAGAGGCAGTTGGCCAGTAAGCAGCAACAAGAGCTGGGTGATTCTGTGGTGGAGCGTAGAACGTTGTCACAGATCCACAAGAGCACTTTCCCACAGTTGAAGAAGCATGCGGTTGAGTTGATCCTCCAATTGGAGGCACTGGGAGTGGTGACGAGATCCGATGGGTATCAGACGATCTTGAACGAGATTGCGCAGGACATCAAGCATATGAAGTCGCAGAAGGAGGAGAGGCAGAGGCAGTTGAAAGTTGTCGTTGAGACGTTGACGAAGCTGAAGCAGAAGGAAAGGGTTTGTTCTAAGATATACAGCGAATACATGGGAGAGATCGACACGACTATCCTCAAGTTACACAACATGTCGACTAATACGAAGAAGAAGAAGCCGATGATCTCCAAACTTTTTTCGAAGCAGTACCACTACCAGCGGGAGTTGAAGCGGAAGAAAGGGTACCTTCCAAAATATGGGACTTTCAAGTACTCTGCAAAGTACCTAACGGACCACAAGGTGCTCGTGCCGTCATCAACGGCTATTACGGCGGCGGCGAAAGTTAACTACATGTTTTCTTGTGAGAAGCAAGGGGTGTTCACTGTGGATGTGAGCCATTCGAGTAAAGTTGGCAACGACATGGTTGGGTTTGAGAAGGTGACATTGGACGAGTTGTTGAACTACCAGTACGAGCACAAGTCGACTTTCAGCATGTTCAACGGGTCGACTGTGTTTGATGTCGATGGGCTTGTGAAGTTTATCTTTAAGAAGTTTTATGAGGTTGATGCGGGGAACTAATGTACGTTTATATATATACCCTCGAATTTACATTCTAAGTAATAAAATAAATAGAATAGTAAGAAAAAAAAAAAAACGACAAAAAAGCATAAAAAGAATTAAAAACGACAAGGATTCGAAAGAAAAAAAAGCATGAAATAAGAAAACGGCATAGGATTGAAAGAGCATAAAAAGAATAAATAACGACACAGAAAAAGAATAAGTAAATAAATAAATAACAAAAAAAAAAAAAAAAAAAATAAAAAGGGATAACCAATCGATTACAACATTTCAATCACTCAACCACCGTAAACGTAACCGTCTTTGAACTCCTCTTTAAAGATCAAGTGTGGTTTCCTGGCTGCCAAATCCAAGATGGTCTTACCAAACTCGCTGTTGCACCAACTGAACCACTGCCTAGAGTACCGTCCACCACCGGCAACGACGTCCACAGATTCGTGCAACAATCCCAACCCACCGGTTGAACCTAATACGAGCTTCAACGCTTCCGAGATCTCTGCATCGTCGTTACTCGTTCTGATCCTTAGAAGTAACGACATCGGCCAAGCGTTACGCAATCCAACGTGAGGCCCACCGACACCTTCGAATTGGTTGCCGACAAGGTAGTAAGGGTTACCTTGATGGGACAACACCATACGGCGTGTGTTTTGGTACGTTTTGTCGTCCAACGGCAAAAAACCCATGTCCGGTAAAGACAATAGCGAGGGCAAGTTTGCATCGTCCATCATGTTGGTTCCCCCGTACCCGTCAACTTCGTATGCAAATACGGTACCGTAAATTGGATGATCAACCACTGCATACTTCCAAATCCCATCTTTGATCTTATCAGAGACACGAACCGCTTTCGATCCACGTTCTATCAAATTAGGGTCCCCGGTTTCCTGGTTTAAAAATTCGCCCACCGTGTGCAATTCTGTAGCTAGTTGTGCGTTCGCTGGAACAAACAACTGATAGATGCATGCATCATCAGAAGGTCTGAACGACGACCGAATCATACCTGTACGTCCTTTCACTGGGTTTCCTGTCCCTGAAAGAGGCAACGTTTCAGTTCCTGATCGAGTATCACGTTGGAACGTGTAATAGAAGGGTAAAAGCGTTCCGTCATCATCAAAAGTCGGAGACGACTGTCTCTTCAAAACGAGCATGATCGTATCAAAAGCTTTTACCCACTGTGAGTCATGAAAAATCGACTTGTCTTTCGTATAAGTCACGTACTCGTTCGACAAAGTCAAGAACGATGCAAGCGAATCCAACTCCCACTTGCATTCAAAAACGTAAGCCCATGGAGGTCTCGGAGACACAAAATCGATTGTGGAAGGTCTCTTAACGACACCCGACTCATCGGGTGGATGGAAAGCGTTACAATAGGGGGCCTTTTCGATGTAGATAGCCTGTTGTAATATGGCACCTTTAATCATCGCTTGTAAATTTTCGTCGTATTGGGCAAATTTTTGGTACACTGACAATTGCCTTGCAGAATCCCTTAACCATTCGGCATGGATGTCACCTGTCGATATGAAAGTTCGAGGTGTATCATGCGTCTGCTTGTTATGTGGATCGAACCACAAGATGGTAGTGTCCAAAGTGTTTGGGAACGCATTCTCAAACAACCGTGCCAGGTCCTTGTCTTTCAACCGATGATTCATGTCAGCGATGACTTGCTCGATCACAGGGCTAGTGAAAGTCCGACACTGCGGGTCAGGTCTCATGAAAGGTAACTGTAAAGGACCTTCACTGAATGGAGGATGTTTTGTCTTGGAATACTGCGTGTAGTCAGGACATGCCAATCCAGCAGCAGCACCACCACGAGCAGTGGTTTTCTGGAACCACGACTTTTGTTTGGTAGGCAATTGATCATCACCTTCTTCTTCTTCTTTGTTGAGTAAGTTGGCAGCTTGTTGGGCCCGTTCGGCCATTATGGCAGCCCATTGGGCATCTGTCTGTTGGTTGATCAACTGTGGGGACTCGTCGTCCTGAACAGAAGAAGAATGTGGGGGGTCAGCGGTGGTTCTTCTCAATATGAGGATCAAGAGTGCCAGGAGCAAGCAGTAGGTGAGCCTTGCCGACTTGGCCAGCCTTGCGATGCGGCCTGTAGGGACTACCATTTTTGGGAGGTGAATTAGAGGGATAACAAATGAATGAAAGAATGAAGGAAGGAAGAGAGGAAGAAAGAAAAGAGAAGAAAGGATGTGGAAAAGAAAAAGGAGGCAGAGATGGAGCGACGCAGAAATGGTCGATCGACGAGGGGGGGTTTTGAGAACGTAATCAATTACATGATCTAAACTATTGATAATCACACGACACTCCAATTTTCCCCTCCTCGCCGTTTTTTTTTCCGTCTTTTCAGTCTTTTTATTTATTTGCTTTGTCTTCTTCTCTTCTTTTTCCTTTTGTCGTATCTCCATCCACATTATCCACAGCCCACAACCCGCAATGTTGAGCCAATCTTTCAGAAACATCGCCAGAGCCGCCTGCAGACGTGCCTCTCCACTCACCACCACCACCACCCATATTTTGCCAGCCAATGCCAGAGTCACCTTCCAATTCAGACAACCTGTTCGGTTCATGGCTGCGGGTTCCACTTTAACTAAAGAGGACGTCTTGGCCCGTTCCATCTCCGTCTTGAACTCTTTCTCAAAGAAAAATACATCCGATCAGATCGGTCTGCAGACCGAATTCATCAAGGATTTGGGAATGGATTCTTTGGATTACAACGACGCCCTAGTGGCTTTAGAAGAAGAATTCGACATTGTCTTTGATGACAAGGCTGCCAATGAGATCAGATCGGTGGGTCAATGTGTCGATTACATCTTGACCAACTACATGCCAACCCAAGAAACTTTGGATCACGAAATTCGTTGATGTGTGTGTGTGTGTGTTTTTTTTTTTTGTAAATTACTCATGTTACTTTAGTTTGATTCAAGGGATTTGGATTTTTTTGATTTGATCATTTGGGGAAAACCTCCTCCCGTTTATTTGTCAAGGTTTTGTTGAACGTGTTCAAATCTCTATCTTTTTTAATTTCCTGCCACCGAAAAGAAAGTTCACACTCTTAGTTTCTTCGTATATAAGTTTTTCTTAACTTCTACAAACTACACCCTTTTTTTCTTTTGTCTATATATATATATTATAATTTTAACGATCAGTTTCTTACAATAGATTGATGGATTAGTAATTAGTAAAATTAGTAAAGACCAAATTGAAAATCAATGGAATGAAGACCGATGGATTCAACGGAATTTGCCATATATTTTAATATAGATTTATCAATTGTACCTCTAAGTGGCCACCACACCAGCAGCACCAACCAGCATGCCCCGATCTGCCGAAGCAGCCAATCATATTTAAGCATTCTCCTTTGCTCGGCTCTCGGCTTTTCCCTCACCATTGTGTTCAATTAAATAGACAGCTCTGTTTAAGTCGTTTGGTTGTGTGTAACCGAACCCTCATGTGTATAACAAGCTATCTAATATATATATATATATATATATATATATATATAGTGATAATTGTAATGCGGATTGGTTATGATAATCACTTGTCTGTATTTTTATCAGTGTCGTCGATTTATATATAAGGGCTGATAGTGAATGATAATCAATTTCAATAAATATAACGATCGGAATATAATTACAATGTAATGACCATAAAACTAAGGAAGAACGTTAATGATAAGATGTACAAGACAGGCATCAATGATAGAACTGGCATATATAAATTCTAGTGAAAGTGGGAATCCCTTCGTTTTCTCTTGCATCCCCAGGTTAATGTGCACGATCTGGTTCTGCTGCAGCCATCTCTTGTAATAGCTGTCCAAGAATCAAGCAAAATCTTCAGCTTTGAACTTGTTGAACATTGAGTTGAAGGTGACCAAGTACTTGGCAACCAACCTTTCAGGGATGATAGTGTCGAGCCTCTTGCCCTGGGAGGCATAATACTTGTTGTACTCCTCGCTTCATCAACCCTACATTTCCTATGTACAATTAGGGTAAATGTATGGTACAATCAATCACATAAAGTATCTAGGGAATAATTAAATTGGTAAAGGAAGCTGAAGGTGATGTATAATGTGCTAGGGGGATATGAGTATCACCAGGAATCTTCAGCGTGTATACAAAGCACTCATAAAAATATACTAGAAACTCTACTCAAAAGCACTTCACAAAATCCAAGTTAAAACTACATTAGAAGCAAAGCATTCAATTGACTATATATGAGTATTTAGAAACAAACAAAACAAACAAGGCCAACCTTGTTGTTCTCAATTACAATTGAGCAGAATCATGTCCACCAGACACACAAGTTGAAATCGGAATTGGTACATCCTCTAAAGTTGGGGCGTTTTAAACGAAAAACCTTCATCTATGCCAAATGTGAATCCAACTGTATTTGCAAGCTTTTTCTTTAAGCCAACGCCCTCGTTTCCTGAAAATGCCACCCCATACCCTTTGAGATACCTGCGCAGCTGGGATACCGTCAACTTGTCGATATCCTCCAATTTTTGTATCGCTGGCAAATCTGGATCTGGGTTACTGCCATTTAAAAATGGAACAACATAGATCTCCTGCCCTCTCATACTAAGGGTATGGGGTGGCATTTTCAGGAAACGAGGGCATTGGCTTAAAGAAAAAGCTTGCAAATGCAGTTGGATTCACATTAGGCATAGATGAAGCTTTTTCGTTTAAAACGCCGCTCGAAACTGTTTAGAACCATTGTTCATTCCATCAACGGTATCCTTCAACTTGTCGAATTTCTTGTTAATTTCCAAGACGTGCTTGTCAATTTTCTTGTCAATTGCCTTGACATCTTTTGACAAGTCGTCGAATCTCTTCGACAAGTCGTCGAATTTCTTCGACAAGTCGTCGGATCTCTTTTCGATCAAACCAACCAAATCAGCGTACCAATCAGGAGGAGAACTGTTCTTCTCCCACTGTTCCTCTTCGATGTCATATATTTTGGCATCTAGCTTTTCAACGGTTAGATGCCTCCGTTTGCCCTGTTCGTGGTAGGCTTCGTTAACACGGCGTTTATAAGCTCTCAAGGAGGCATGGTCCGCAACTTCTGGCACAGGGACTCCAAAACAATTTGATGGCACTTCTTCTTCAGATGAACTCATTCTAAAAATATCTGTGTTATAAGAGTAGGCAAACATCAAAAATTGGTGGAGGAGAGGAAGAGGAAGAGGGAGAGGGAGAGGAAGAGGGAAACAGCAGAAAAAAGGGGAAATCTGATCGTTTAAATACGAAGCCATCTCTATCGATATTCGAGCAAAAATCCACAAAAACAGGTTACGTAAATGTTCAAGTAATCCCGTTGACCCGCTATTCTCTTTGCCTTTTCTCCAATCACTGCCTCATCAGAAATAGAATCAGTGGCCAGGATTTTTCCGGCACTGCTACACATCAGTAAGCGAATATAAAAGAGACAGCAAGAAGAGAGGCAAAAAAAATAATAACAAAGACTCAGATCAACAGCAGCAGCAACAGCAACAGTCTGATGACCATGACTCATGTCCGCAACAACACCAGTCCGATAAAAGAGAATTAACTTCAGGTGACATGGACACCGTTTCAAAGTCATCGAAGAAGCCTCATATTGCAGAGATACCATCCAACCTTACTGAATTGTGTTTTAAGGAAAGATATGACAAACTGTTGAATAAAACATTGTTACTACAGAAGATGTTCAGTCGAGACCATAATCTTTTTCTGAGTTTTTCTCTCTTTTGAAATCTTCTGTGGTATTTGATCATTACAACGTTTCATTGGTAATTAACATTTTATGTGCTATGGAGTACCGGGCGTTCAAATTTTGAGACAAATCAGAGCCTTAGACTTAAGACTCTACTTTTTTTTGTTTTGCTTCAGTTGCAAGCCCAGGTCAAACAGCAGATTGGTGACACATAAGAAGAAAGTTGGCGGAATGCATCTTATAATTCGATTCCGTGTGACCGTTTCATGATGAATCAGTACACTTACAGACATCTTCTGCTGGCAGACGTCTTGACGGTTAAATCGAAAGCAAGTATTGACCAACCGGGAGCATTCGATGATCACTCTGTCAAGGATCTTTTTCAGAAGTATGAAAAGCTGTTTCAGTTTATGGAGGAATTTTGTGTGGTGGTGGGTGGTATTATATAGTTTATTATGCAAATTAATGCAGTTTTTGTCGTATCTCACATCAAGATTTTCTGATTTAAAAATGGAACAACATAGATCTTCTGCCCTCTCATGAAGATATCTAGAACCGTTATCCATTCGATCGATGGTGTCCTTTAAGTTGTCGAACTTCGTGTCAATTGCCTTGGCATCTTCTGACAAGTCGTTGAATTTCTTGACAAAGTTTACCTTCTCAACAACTTCTTAGAATTTATTTATCTTGTCGACTCTTTTTTTTTCTATAATTATATCTAATCAACTTGAACTGCCAACTCCGGTCCAGAGTTCAGACTGAAAAGTCACAACTCAAACTTGACATTTTTACATGTATTTATATACAAGTCGACACTTTTATATTCATACTTCTGTTTTTACTAGATCTTGCAACACCATTTAGATAACAAATATTATTGACCGTAGAAACCCTATCGTCTGTTTCTCCTTCCTCTTGCCGAATTTTGAACATTTCGGATACTGCAATTACAGCCAACACTCTTTCTTATCAAACGCAATTCTTTGTTCATTAGTTGCTTCACTATCAAACAACTGTAAAGATTCATCCGCATGATCATCTTTATTGAGTTGCAAACTGTGTATCACTGAATATTTTTGTAAAACGCTATATACGATACTTATAATCGTACAAAATATCATCACTGGCCATTCCAACATATACTTTCGTATAAATGGGAATAACGTTGAAAGTATGTCAAGATAGCGTCAATTTGATATTCGATTTCTCGATGTCTTGTTATAACGTATCGGAATGTGTTAACTTTTTGCAACCTTTCATACATGTCACCACATATGCCCTGTTCTATATTCAGTGTTGTTTCAGAGATATCTAAGAAACCGTACCACAGAAAACTCCTTCTCCTCCTCATCATCATTCATCATTTTCTCTCTTCTGTTCGGGACTACATTCAAATCTTGATATATTCATTGCATATATCCACAAAGAAGATTAAGGCCGAAGCTGACGATGTACCATCGATTGAGAGAGCAATCGAAGAACTGGTCTTCAGTATCCTTCGAACCAAATAGCAAACCAGGTGTGATCCACGTCCTACATTCCCCTATCTCACCAATTTGAGACAAGAGCTTCGTCAGATTGGTGATAGCGCAAAAGGTGGAATCTGGGATAGTGGAAAAACCCACGTCGAAGCTGACAACCCATCAAGAACAATGATTGGGATCAAAAAGTTTTTTAAACGTCTGCAACTCTTTGAGCAGACGTTTGTGAAGACGCCAGCAAGAAGAACGAAGTGAAACGTGTTTATATATTTTTGTGTACAAGGATCATCGAATTCTTATTTAATTTATTTAGTCCTATTAATTTAGTATAACTGTTGTATCTGAGAACTGGTGGTCCAATTGATAACGTAATTGTTAATTGAATAAGGAAGTACACCAAAGAATATTAAATAGTAAGTGGGGAGATGTTCTGGGAAGAACACTCTGTCGTTCATCGACTATATAGTTTATCTAGTGTTTATCTTGGTTGTTCTATTTGATAAGAATAGAACCATCGTATCACCAACTTTAATTGTATCATATATTGTATTTTGTTTGGTATTAATTATGACAGAGGAGTTAACTGTGGATGACGTGTTGTATTACATAATCCTCCATGTTTCTGTCTTTTTTGTCTTATATGGTGGTGGCATCTCTTTCTCTCTTTCTCTTTCTCTCCATCTCTCTCTCTCTTTCTCTCCATCTCTTCTTATCTTCATTACCCACCATGTCACAAGAAGCACACTTCACTGACAAACTCGCAGCCATGGCCCTCTCCTCCGATGAAGAACACGACGTGCTCTCTGACTCCCTCGACGAAAAGGAGTTGCACGACTTGAAAGACGAACGGTACAAACAACTTCAATCCCAATACGGACTCACAGAGATCCCAGACTCCACCCCAGAATTACTCCCATCAGACGCAGAACTAACCCAGGACTTACCAGATGACGTGCAGTACATCGACTTGATCAAGTACAAGATTAAAGACCTCGACTCTTTGAACCTGTCACGATTCACCCATTTGGAGAGTATCGTACTCCGTGATAACTTGCTCGAATCCTTGAACGGGTTGAAACACATCCAGAACAAACACAAGCTGGAAGAATTGGACGTTTATGATAACAGAATCACACACATCAGCAAACATTTGAACGAATTTCCTAATCTAACGATGCTCGATTTGTCTTTCAACAACATCAAAACGATCAAACATCTGGAAAATTTGACCAAATTGGAAAACTTGTACTTTGTTCAAAACAAGATCCATGAGATAAAAGGGTTGAAACAGATGACCCAATTGAAGAATCTTGAATTGGGTGGCAACAAAGTGACCCACATGTCTGAAGAGTTGCTCTCTTTACCATCTTTGGAACAGTTGTGGTTAGGTAAAAACAGAATCACCAAATTGGAAAACTTGGACAACTTGCAAAATTTAAGAGTGCTTTCGATCCAATCCAACGGGATTTCAAAGTTGGAAAACTTGCAAGGGTTGACCCAATTGGAAGAATTGTACATCTCACATAACAACCTAACTCAATTGGAAGGGTTGGACAACTTGACAAACTTGACCACGTTGGACATCACCTCCAACAAGATTAACAAGTTGGCAAACCTCAAACAACTCGCCAAATTGACCGACTTGTGGTGCTCTTACAACTTGCTAGATTCTTTTGAAAACGTTGCTGACCAACTAGGCAAGTTGCCCGAATTGGAGACGGTGTACTTCGAAGGCAACCCGTTGCAATTGAAAGGCCCTGCCGTGTACAGACGCAAGGTGAAGCTGGCGTTGGGTCCGTCTTTACGGAAGATCGACGCCATGTATATAACGAACTGAGTAGATAGTTAATAAGTGTAATTGGATATATCATATTAACTAAACTACCAACGATCTGCTAACAACAAACAGCCCGTATAAACGATGACCGCCGATCGACGCGTCGAGACACGTTGAGCGTGTTTTTCTTAACGCCAACTTCTCTTTTTCTCTTTTTCTCTTTTTCTCTTTTTCTAACTTCTTCACTTCCAACTCCACCTCTGTGTCTGGAAATGGCCACGATGGATCCTATGGCAATCGACGTAGACGACTGTCAGGAGATCAAACGCTCCATCAAACGCACCCCAGCACAGATCTTCCAATCCATAAGGAACAAAGACAGGAACGACAAGTACAACACCAAATTGAAACAGGAACAAGAACATGACGTACCATACATCAAACCACAGCAGCCAAAAGGCATACCCATCTCCCAGATCCTATCAGGCACTCAAAAAGCTAAAACGAAGAAAAGTATCGTTGATCCACAAAACCTAACTTTGAAGATCAACCCTTTAAAACTCGCCATGTTACAAAAAAAATCAACAACTGCTGGACTTCAAATAGACAAAGTGACACCCGTAATAGAGATAGACGATGACGAAGATACTACAACAACAAATAAGACGATAAGCCCAGTACAGTTGTTGAGATCCGGCAAGTTTGACGTCCGTTCGACAAAACTCAAATCACAAACGTTGGTCGTGTCGTTGAAAATCAACCCTACAAAATGGAAGTTCCAACAACTCACTCCTTCTCCTCCATCACAATTGAAAGAAAAACCAAAACCGTTGAGTTCTTTCTTTCATGAAGTGGCCTCCAGAAGCACACAAAAGTTAAACAAGCCTGTTGGTTTAGTGAAAACTACTAAGATAGTACAAATGGATTTGCCTATACTTCGCAAAGATCAGTTCTTGATATACGACAGATCCGACGACGACATCTACAGTAACATACCAAAACTTAACCTCACTAAGAGACCGGCAGTTAGCAACGTTGACGACATTCTGCACTTTACAACATTGGACCACGACTTACTTATGACCAGTTACAAATCACAGCGGCGTGCCACTGAATCTCCGATGTTAGAACCTGTATACCATCCACATATAACGCCTACTTCGATAGCTTCACAGAAATACACCAACCTTTCATTGGATTTATTCCATCGGTTACTCGTATCCAATGAGAATTTTGCATCCAACAACTCGTCGCAGTGGTGCGATCTGTTCCATCCAAAGAAACACACACAGATCTTACAACCGGATATCGTCAAGACAGAACTGTACAACTGGATCACCCAATCTTACAACCGTCTCAAGACGGTGGACCGTACTAAACGTGCCGATTTACTGAAGAAGAAAAAAACTGCAAAACGTACCGGGCGGTTCGACGAATTTGATGACGATCCTACGTTGGATGGATTCATCGTTGATGATGAGTCGTACGACAGCGATTCTACAGAGTACGATGATCATGTTGCACCAAAACGACCTAACTCCACATCGACATCCCCGTTTGTTCCCTCGTTGGTCATCGAAGGCCCCACCGGTTGCGGCAAAACGTCTGCATTGCACACGATCGTCAAAGAAGAATTGAAAGGGTTCATATTCGAGTTGAACTGCGGACAGAGACGTGCAAAGAAAGACATTGGTTTCCACTTGAAGCAGATCGGAACCACCTCTGTTGTGAACGGTGTCCTTGACGAACAAGAACAAGAAGAAGGTTTTCAAATCAACGACAGAGGGTTGATCTTGTTTGATGACGTTGACCTTATTGACGAATCTTCGGATTCGGACAAAGATTTCTGGTCTGGAGTCGTTGAATTGTTGACTTATTCTCATAGACCAGTGGTGTTCACCACAAACGACGTGGGTTGTATACCTTCCAACATCTTGAACGAATCCACGGTGTACCGGTTCACCAAAGCCAGAGAGAAAGATACCGTAGAGTATTTGGACATCGTGGGGCTCAGCATGGGTGTTATATTTGACCGTTGTTATTTGGCACAGTTGGCGAAAGAAAGGGACTTGCGTGGTAGTTTACAACAGTTGCAATGGAAGAGCTATTCAGTGGAGAGGATCGAGCATGGGTTGGTGGAGATCAAGGAGAAAGAGTTTGTGTCTTTGAATGATGGCACCATAAGAGGGATGTGTGATGAAAACAATGAGTTTACGAAACTAAAAGAATTGATGGTATTGAACGAGCACCAATTCTCACAGTCCACGATCCAAACATCAGAGGAAGAAGACCATGATGATGGTGGTGGTGGTGGTGGTGGTGGTCGAATAGATCATGATCCAGCAAAGTTACTCACGTTGGATTTCTACACCACGAAGTACTCTTCGAATTCAAGGCACAGAACTCGTCGGTTTTGGTCTTCGGAAGAGTACCTTGTTTCCCACCCTGGTTCTGTGTTCAACAGGCTCCCCTTGAAATTATTGCAAGCAGAAGTGACTCCGTACATTAAGGAGATGGCACGGTGTGAGATGGTGAGGTTGCAGATGATGCAGAACGTAATTGACGATGAGGATGATGAGGATAGAGGGTTGCCATTCAACGGTGCTGGTTGTGACTTTTCACGTAGAAAGTTCGAAGGGGATCCGTTGGATTACTTTGATGATTTGTTCTAGCATGTAATTTATACCTATATATATAATGTATATAGACCTTCTGGCATATGAATATAAAATGTACTTTTAAATCAATGTGAAAGACAACGGATCTAGACGGTTTAAAGGATGCGTCTTTAAGAATAATGAGAAGGATCGGTGCAAATAATGGAATCGGAATTTGTATCCACTAACTATAACTGTCTCCATCTTTGGTCATCGATACATGTCTAACATCATACAAGTTGCAACAGGTGAACACCGGTCATCGGCCCGTTCCCGCAACTTACCCCCATTCCTGGTTGTCACACGACCACCACATATAAATTTTTCAAAAAAAAAAAAAAAAAAGTTTTGATGACTAAATTGGGAACCGTGAAATATCATTGGAAGTTGGAGACTCTTCAACTTGTGCTCTCTTCTGTGATCCATCCCTTGCTAGCCACCTTACCTCACTTGTCTCGCTCATCTAATATATCTGCCATTCCAATTCACTATGTTAAGCGCAAGAAGAGCGATCAAATTCACACCCAGGGTGTCCATCCACAACAACAACCAAAGCCTCCGTACTTTGGCAACCACGCTAGACAACATCAAGTCTCCTGAAGGTTACGAGGCCAGAACACCACCTTATGCCAAGTTGATCAAGAACCTTGCCCAAGTCAAGAGAATCTTGAACGACCAACCTCTCACGTTGGCAGAGAAGATCTTGTACTCCCATTTGGTCAACCCTGAAGAGCTGAACGGTAACTCATCCTCCAAAGAGATCAGAGGTTTGAAGTACTTGAAGTTGAACCCAGACAGAGTCGCCATGCAGGATGCGTCTGCCCAGATGGCTTTGCTACAATTCATGACCTGTGGTATGGCTTCCACTGCAGTGCCTGCATCTATCCATTGTGACCACTTGATTGTGGGTAAAGAAGGTGCCGATCTGGATCTTACCTCGTCGATCGCCACAAACAAAGAAGTGTTTGACTTCTTACAATCGTGCGGTGAAAAATACGGTATCCAGTTCTGGGGTCCTGGTTCAGGTATCATCCATCAGATCGTTTTAGAAAACTTCAGTGTTCCTGGATTGATGATGCTAGGTACCGACTCCCACACACCGAACGCTGGTGGATTGGGTGCCATCGCCATCGGTGTCGGTGGTGCCGATGCAGTCGATGCACTCACTGGAACACCATGGGAATTGAAAGCTCCTAAAGTGTTGGGTGTCAAGCTCACAGGTGAACTATCCGGTTGGTCGTCTCCTAAAGATGTGATCACCCATTTGGCTGGATTGTTGACCGTCAGAGGTGGTACTGGTTTCATCGTTGAATACTTTGGCGAAGGTGTCAAGACGTTGAGTTGTACCGGTATGGCCACCATCTGTAACATGGGTGCTGAGATTGGTGCCACCACGTCAACTTTCCCAATGCAAGACGCACATTACAGATACCTCTATTCGACTAACAGAGGTCCAGTGGCCGAGTTGGCAAGACAGGTGAACAAAGATTATGGGTTCATGACTGCTGATGAAGGTGCCGAATACGACCAGATCATCGAGATCGACTTGAATACGTTGGAACCTAGCGTGAATGGTCCGTTCACCCCTGATTTGTCAACCCCAATCTCCAAATTGAAAGCCACCACCAAGGAGAACGAATGGCCTGAAAATATCACCGCCGGTTTGATCGGTTCTTGTACCAATTCGTCGTATCAGGACATGTCCCGTGCCGCCTCGATCATCGAACAAGCAGCCACAGTTGGTTTGAAACCAAAGATCCCATTCTTTGTCACACCAGGTTCCGAACAGATTAGAGCCACCATCGAAAGGGACGGCTTGATCTCCACTTTTGAAGACAACGGTGCCATCGTGTTGGCCAACGCTTGTGGTCCATGTATCGGACAATGGGACAGAGGCGAATCGGCTCCAAAGGATACCAACGTCATCTTCACCTCATTCAATAGAAACTTCAGAGCTAGAAACGACGGTAACAGAAACACAATGAATTTCCTAACTTCTCCAGACATAGTAACCGCCATGATCTATTCCGGTGACATGAACTTCAACCCAATGACAGACTCGATCAAGTTGGCAAACGGTGACGATTTCAAGTTCCAACCTCCTAAAGGTGAAGAACTCCCATCGACTGGATTCATCCCTGGACGTGCCGAATTCTACCCAGATTTGGAGCCAGTGCCTAACCCAAGTGTGCCCGTCAACGTGTCCCCTGAATCCGACAGATTGCAACTCTTGGATCCTTTCTTGCCTTGGAATGGACAAGAACTGTCCACCGCAGTGCTCTTGAAAGTCGAAGGCAAATGTACAACCGATCACATCTCTGCTGCAGGTGCATGGTTGAAATACAAAGGTCACTTGGAAAACATCTCGTACAATACTTTGATCGGTGCCCAGAACAAAGAGACCGGTGAGGTGAACGTTGTTTACGATTACGATGGTACCGCTTACGGAATCCCGGAATTGATGATGAAATGGAAAGAAGAACAGAGACCTTGGTGTGTCGTTGCAGAACACAACTACGGTGAAGGTTCTGCAAGAGAACACGCTGCGTTGTCCCCACGGTTCCTTGGAGGTGAGATCATCTTGGTCAAATCGTTTGCTAGAATCCACGAGACAAACTTGAAGAAGCAAGGTATGTTGCCGTTAACTTTTGCCGATGAGACCGATTACGATAGAATCAGCTCGGGTGACGTGTTGACCACGGTCGGGTTGCCTGATTTGGTGGCCAAAGGAGGTGACAACGGTGGGTTGTTGAAAGTTAAAGTTACAAAGAGGGACGGCTCGAGTTTCGAGATTGATTGCAAACATACCATGTCCGAAGATCAGGTGGAGTTCTTCAAAGCTGGTTCCGCTATCAACTACATCGGTAACGTCAAGAGGGAACTCGAAGCTAAAGCTAATGCCGCTTAAAACTTATTTAGAAAAGACATTGCATGATTTTTTTTTTGTTTAATAATCCTTCCTAAAGCTATTTTGTTTGTGTTTTTTGATATATATATATATAAAAATTCCTTCCAGTTCTCTCTGCCTTAGTGCTCTTCTATTTATTTTTGTCCAATCCTGGGTCCCCCCTGTTTTGTGTACTTTTTCTGTTCTGTTCTGTTTTCCCTCTTCTTCACCTGTTTAGTCATCAATTTATAATCTTGGATGTATGATCACTTAATCGATTATATAATTTTAGGCTTCTCGAGCGCCGCACGGGCACACCTCCTATTTTTATGGCCACTTCAAGTTGGTTGCTGCCCCCTTGCAAACCTGCACTCTTGCTCCTTGTTTATGCCCAATTG